>JARLTB010000220.1:13275000-13325000 GCA_030141615.1 Unio pictorum | reverse complement strand
CATATCCATTACTACAGACACACGTTTGATTTGGAGTGTACCACTCCCCAGGCGATCTTCTCAGTATCCCGTTCATTTCGTTCACTATATCCTGGTCGTGTACATGACCGGTGATCACACAAGTTCTGAAGTTTAAAAAAGAATAAAGAATACACACACATACATATATAAATATAAATATATATATATATTCATTTCTATCTATAGCATCGCTCCTGATAGAAGAACAAACCGCTGTCTGACTCTCATTTTGGAATAGTTTCTGAGTCTTCATTAGTATGGAAATTCAATGTTTGGCAACCTAATTATTCATGGAGATTTCAACCTTCACTTTGGCTGTCCTGGAAACCCATACACATGAATATTATAAGATTTCCATGCCCTCCAAAGAACTTTCCTACCTCCTACAGCAGAACAACTCGATACCTGAACGCGCCGATTACATGAAAAACATGCCCCAGCCACAAGTGCAGAGTATCAATTCATACGTGTTCTCCTTCGTTCCTATAGCGAAACTAGGGACAGGGTCGCACTGCTTAAGCCGGTTGTCGTAAAGTTGATAGGAGTTGGCATTCCACCAAACTCACTATTGATAAATACGTATATGAAACGGTCACAAACATAGTCCATGGAGCCAAATTATAACACTGGAGTACTAAGATTAGGGAGAGTTGTAGCTGCAAGGAGCCCTTTGAGATAACCAACATTCTAATATCAAGGAAGAAATGTACGTATCTTACAACTATCGTTTCTACAGTAGACGTACCGGACCTATTCGCTTATTGCTCCGTGAGACGGTACAAACCATTAGAGGCAAGCTTGAAAACATAATTTCAACTGACTAGTCGTCAACATACTGTTGCGATACAGAGTATCAGCAACAACGGTTAGCATCCATTTAACATGTTTATATGGACATTGGACGGACACTCGCGATGAAGAAGGCACGAAAGTCATGTGACCTTGCCCCAATTCCATCATTACTTCTGTTAGGAAGCTTAGATCCGATATTGTCTTCACTAACTGATGGTATTCATGCCACGTATTAGGAAAGAACCACTCAACCATAATGATTAAAATAAAACTACCAACCTGGTTCAAATCTCTTTTTCATATCAATAATCTTAATTTCATCCCAAACTGTACCTCATCTGAATTTGTCTTTAAAGCAAAGTAAAGTCTACAAATCGCCCTTGCCACGGCACTCAAGAAAAAACACTTCTGAATGTAATTAATTACATTATCTATCCGTTTGATTGTGGAAAGATTACTGTCAAGATCCTCCGTGATTTGTCTGCAACATTGGACACAATAGACCATGATATATTACGTCACCGTATATAGCATGCATTTGGCATTCCCAATGTAGCCTTTCTGTTGTTCAAGTCCTACTTATTCAACATGACAACTTTTTTTTATCTCAAAATGGCTCACACTCCAGCCCAGTTGATATATGGTGTGGTGTTTCAACGGGATCTGCAATTTTACATCTTTTCGTCATCATGTACACTTAGCTGCTTTCAAATTTCATATATCATCATTAAGTGTCTCACCAATTATACACAGATTACACACGAAAATACCCAACTGACAATGATATTACCAACCAGGGAGTAGATAGGTGCACATCTAATGTGAAATTATAAATGACATGTTACAAGCGGTAGATGAATGATGATACAATTGAGTCCATTCTGATTACAACACAAATAATTTCTCATTCATCTCATTGACCTCAAACAATAAATATCATGAACACCAACATTATATCGCACGGTCAGTACGACACCTACATGTCAAGACTGCACATTTTGAGCTGACACTTATTAGTTCTACTAACAAATATCTTTCACTGGATGCCTCTATAACAATGTGTGTTCATTAGTACTTCCAATACTGGATTATTGTATCTCAATATTATCTGGTTCGTCGCAATATCACATTGAAATTAGACAGAAAGACAAAGTGACCACTTTCAAGAGAGCTCTTCAAAAGCACCTTATCCGACTGCAAGAACAAAGTTAAAATGCTGCTTGATGCCGTAAATATTTTCAGCATCTTTAGGTTTTGCAATGGCAGGGTGTTTGTTTTTTTTTTTTTTTTTTTTTTTTTAAGTCATATCAATACAGATGTTGTAATGCGCATGGGGTTTCAAAAAAGTACGCTCTATGCAAAGTCCTCATTATAGATACTTTCGAAATGTAATGTAAATAAACTATATTTGAAATCTCACCAGTTTAAAGGCAATATTGAATATATATATATATATATATATATATATATATATATATATATATATATATATATATATATATATATATATATGTGTGTGTGTGCGTGTGTGTGTTACCTTTAAACTGATGAGATTTACAAAATGGTGGTGTTTAACCAAATTTATGTTAAAAGTTGTGTTCCTCCATTGCAAGTGGTTCCCATTCAGAGGACATGAAATAAGATACGAATGCAAATTTATAACGATGTATGTTTATACTTTCTTACAAGTGTCATCTTGAAAGCGTTCACAGAGCATAGTGAGAGACACCAGGGATTCACGGTGTATGTCTTCGTTGGGTACAGAGGGTAAAAACAAATTTATCCTCAGAACTACAATCGCCAAGCATGTCACCGCCATCATTTATTGCTCCTAAGCTAAAACTGTTTAGAAGTATATGAATTATTGCAGTTTTGAAACGATAAATATCAATCAAACATATCATTTGAGGTGACGAGGATGATAGCAATATTCTTCTATGTAATGTCAAGAAAATATTAAAACAACATGAATTTAACAGGATATGTTACATTTCTTGTAATTAAAACTAAACGAAAATATACATCTGAAATGATAGATCAAACACATTATTGGGATCGATTTTTGCATAATCTATCTATCTATCTATCTATCTATCTATCTATCTATCTATCTATCTATCTATCTATCTATCTATCTATCTATCTATCTATCTATCTATCTGTCTGTCTCTCTGTCTATCTATCTATATATCTATCTATCTATCTATCTATATATCTATCTATCTTTCTATCTATCTATCTATCTATCTATCTATCTATCTATCTATCTATCTATCTATCTATCTATATATCTATCTATCTATCTATCTATCTATCTATCTATCTATCTATCTATCTATCTATCTATCATGCCCTATCTTTGCGGCAAAATTGCCTGTATGACTGACGTTCAAGCAGAATTGCCAATATCTTGTTTGAGGAAGACTTGCGAGTATGACTGCCAGACATTATATTTAGGCAGATTTGCTATTGTTTCGATGCAGATTTGCCACAACTTGTTTACTCTGGAAGTCGAATCGATTGAGGACAAACAACGCTCGATGCCCAAATTAAAACTTCTGTGTGAAACATTAGTTGCTGTATATGGTGAAGAATTACTTAACGTTCTGTTGAAGTGAGCATGGAAAGAAATCACAGTCAGTATAAGCAGATATGAATGATAAGAAATAATTGCCATACAAAGAATTATACGACTGTGAATCATTAAAAATAGATAATACTAGAAGAACCAGTGCCAAGGTATGACGAGTACGGGGTCATACCTGCCTACATTGCTATGATGATACGCATAATAAATTCATATATATCTAGAGTGCAGTTTGTAGCAAGCATGTAATGCAAGAATAAGTAAGAAAGCCATATATTACGAAACTAAAACAACTATAAACACGAGCGTTCGGCACCGCAATTTTCAAGGCTTGTTTCCCGTTTGTAGCTGATGTATCAATCAAGTTTTCACAAACCGTCATAAGATCTACTTCTCAAACACGCACACAGTGCATGTAGTTCAATACCTTAGTCAGATGCATATAGCTGATTGCAGTACACATGCAGTACACTAACTGAACTAGAAACCATCTAGATACACCAAACAAAATTAACTACCACAATGCTTAACCGCCACCCAATGCCATCAATCTAATGATCATGTTCCTCATAACACATTGAACATACTACTGATGCAAAACACACCTCACCAAGCGACTGAATCGGATGATCACACTTCAAATAAAACTGAAGAAAACACACCGCGCAATGACATATGTACGATACATTTCATCTGCCTACTCGATTCTCAGAAATAACTGCATGTAAAGAATCGGAATTATCACCTATGAAATAATATAATGACATCCACGAATTATCTTATAGTATATTTCATCATTTCATCAGTTGCACTTATCGAAGAAAATGGTGTAGTTAAAACTCTTTATATGCCATTACTACATCTTCCTATGTATCGATCTACACATGGCCTTCTGCGCTAGCAGAATGACATCATGATAACATGTAAATAAAAATCAGAAGTCCAACGAGCTAGCGTTTTAACAAGGCGGTCCTCGATCTCAGTATTTGATGCTGACAATTCAACCTGCTGTGGAGCGATGGCAACTCTAGGATAGTCCGTAAGGGGCAAATAAAGTAATGCACTGCAACAAGTCTAATCTGCACACCATACCGGAGTGGATCATCCATTGACTCTCTCAACATTAAAGTTCCATTAGAAGTATCTTCACCAATAATTAATAAAGTATTTGATATGCAAGTACTCTATATCAATAGCTGACATCACCTGAGATTTGCTACAATGTAAGATTCCAAACAAAGCAAAGCAGGATGCGACATGCAGTATTGCATCCATTCAGGGACTAAAGAATACGTTTTGAAGCAAAGCGCACAAGCGTGCAAATATTTGAAAGGTGATGGGTAACATTTATACAGGTCCATTATTTTACAAATGTTTCACACCCTGCATTATCATTTGCAATAGTATACATATGATCATGAAGGAGGTGATGTATGTCCCGTTTATCGCAGAAAATGTTCACACCATATAATGCGGGTTCATAAATATATATATCGAATACTAATACTCTTGAAGCAATATTCCACAAAAGCACCAATGACGTCGTCATCAATCGATCCTGAAGGTTGATAACACTGGTCAACAGTGAAATCATTACTGACTTGAAAAGGCCCTAATCTGTAGTATTTTGGTGTGCCGAACACGAATATAACCGTGAAAAGTTTTATTGGCTTTCGTTTTGAAGATATTCATATACCTCATTTTCTATGTTTCACTGTGTCAATTTCTCCAGTAGGACTGCAGCAACATCCGGAATAATGATGTAACATTGCATAATACCATCATGCTCACATCATCCACAGTTGATTGCATCATTTTCTGATGCAATGCAATACTAATGCCATGCGGCTGCTGAAGTAAGTTGACGTCAGCAGTGTACTATACATGTGTAGGCCTATTATACTAATGCCAGGTGGCTGCTGAAGCTGACGTAAGCAGTGTACTATATAAAGCCCAATCAGATAGGTTCAGCATTTAAAATATTTTAGACGTTGTGCGTGACAGTTCAAGCTACTGTTACATAAAACTTATTATTTTATCCATTTACGTACAAAAACGAACAGTAATGCCTCGAAAGTGTGTTAATACCGCGGAAAATTTTTGCTATATTTGTGGGGAAGTGACATTTGCCAACAAGAAGAAAAGTATCAATTCTCAAGTGAAGAAGGCATATCATCTTTACTTCGGATGCAAGGTTGGTGACCAAGACAAGCCTTGGGCTCCGCATATATGCTGTGCTACATGTACAACACAGCTTTCACAGTGGTTGAATTGCAAAAGGTCATCAATGCCGTTTGCAGTCCCAATGGTGTGGAGAGAGCCAAGCAACCACCTAAATGACTGTTACTTCTGCTTGGTTCCTCCTCTTTCCGGCGGAATAACGAAGCGAAAGAAGTCGAGAATAGTCTACCCAAACATTCCGTCTGCATTGAGACCAGTTCCACATGGTGAGGGACTTCCTATTCCAGAACCTCCAGCAGAATATTCTCTTGATTCATCTGACGAAGACAAAGTTGAGTCGACCTGTTCTTCTCCTGGGCCATCAGCATGCAGTGATCCAGATTTTCACTGTGGTGCATCATCAACCCCACACAGAATAACACAGGAAGAACTAAATGACCTGATTCGTGATTTGGACTTATCAAAGAACAAGGCAGAATTGCTAGGATCAAGATTCCAACAATGAAATCTTCTAGAAGAAGATGTCACAATTACTGCATATCGAAAGCCCCACCAGCAATTGGAGCCTTTCTTTAGAAAGGAAAGTAATCTGATATTCTGTTCCGATATTGAGGGCCTCATGAATGCTTTAAAAATCACTCATGACCCACAAGAATGGAGACTATTTGTGGACTCTTCGAAACTGGGTCTCAAGGCTGTGCTTTTGCACAATGGAAACATTCTTCCATCTATTCCAGTAGCGTATGCTGTCCACATGAAAGAGACATACGATAACTTAAGGCAGCTACTGAATTCCATTGAGTATAACAAGTACAGCTGGCACCTCTGTGGTGATTTGAAGGTAGTTGCCCTTTTAATGGGACTGCAGCGAGGATATACAAAATACATGTGTTTCTTATGCGAGTGGGATAGCCGAGCAAGGGAAATGCACTACATGAGGAAGGAATGGACTCACAGGCAGAATGTAGCCATTGGAGAGAAGAATATCCAACACCCAGCTCTGGTTGAGGCTCAGAAAATCTTGCTACCACCCCTTCACATCAAACTAGGTTTGATGAAGAACTTCGTGAAAGCCATTGACCGGACTTTGCCAGTATTCCGATACCTGCATGAAAAATTCCCTCGACTCAGCGAAGCGAAGATTAAAGAGGGAGTTATTGTGGGTCCTCAGATTCGAGAGCTTTTCAAAGATGACCGGTTCAACAACTTGCTGGAAGGTGACGCGAAACAAGCATGGAATGCTTTTCGCCTAGTTTATACAAACTTCCTCGGAAATGTTAGGGCAGAAAACTATAAGGAACTAGTAGAAGACATGTTGATGAAGTATAAGAAACTTGGCTGCAATATGTCTCTAAAGATTCACTTCCTTCATTCCCATTTGGATTTCTTTCCTAGCAACTGTGGTATTGTTAGTGATGAACACGGCGAACGTTTTCATCAAGATATCGCAACAATGGAACAAAGATACCAGGGAAAATGGTCCACTACAATGCTGTCTGACTACTGCTGGACACTCCTCAGAGATGCTCCCGAACAGCTGTACAAGAGACAGACGAAGAAACCTAAGATGTAGTCAATGACTTGATTTTTTATAGGTAGGCTATTACAGTTGACCTTTAACTATAGGAATGCATTTCGTTATGTAAACATTAATTTCTTGCAGATTACAAAAAAAACTAGAGCCAATTTTGCAATTTGACTGTCATATTCGTGTTCACCACATAAAAATTGATAAGAATTGACTAATTTTATTTCAGTAACATGACTTTTGTAAAAATTTGTTGTCCAGTGTAACACCTATAATCGCAGCAACCCAACAAGATCAAATAATGACTGTTTGTTTTCCAACCCAATAAACAGACCGATTGCGTCCGTGGGCTATGTGGCTCTTGTAGCAGCCTGTCCACAGCCTTGTTTAATATAATATCAGTCACTCGGAGAGTGTGCATACGTGATGAGTTTGTTGTGCCGTTGGATTAGCAACGAGGTTTCCCTTGCCCTTGACCGATTCAACTGGAAGTTCACAACATTATTGTGCTATTATCCGATTTAAACGCCTGAGCAATTTTCTTGTAATGGGTTACTTGTATCGACGCTTAATAATTACAGTGATTGTATTGATATTGTCACCATCGAACACAATTATTTGTATCTGGTTCATATGGTCCCCAGATATGGGCTGCAGCTACAATGACGTAAATTTCCAGCAGAGGCATATACAACTTGCATATGACTAACAAATCTGAATTATCCGATTCAGAACCGCCACATTCTGAGAGTAAAAAGCTTCATCAGAAATGAGTTCAAAATCTAAAGAAACAGTAATATCAGAATCAATGAAAGAGAAAACTATAGTCAATTCAGCCATAATGTCACTTCACATCTTTAGATACAGTCCACATTCGCTATGGATTTTTACAAGATAATTAAATTCGATGGTGACACATATATTATATATGATGTGAAGGACCTACCATGAGCGATCAGTCGACAGGTATAATGTAAATATCCCCACATACACATCATTCCTTATTTGTACAATATGTCCTTTGCTTGCACGGTTTGTGAAGTGCAGCTAATCTGCGCAGGTTATCTTGAGGCAATCTAAATTCCATTTTCCGCGTCTATAATTATACCGAATTATTAATTGATTGCTGACTGTACTAAAGTATTGTGGGGAGCAATTGAAGTAGCTATCATATTAAAAATAAATGTGATTAATGCTATTGTTCCTTCAGTGAACATCATGCGTATGATTGGAAATAAAATCATCAAGTAAATGCAAAACATGTGAACGATAATGCAATCGATATTCAAAGACTTAGAACTACTTCTAATACCAAATACTTAATTGGTGTAGAAATAATAGCGTTTCCTAGACACGATACAATGTCCATAATGTTGGGACTATGAGAATTATATTGAATGCATTTGTAATATCCGTCTTAGAACCCATGCCTACGTGCACCAGATTGTGAACATAAACATATATTTTAACGTAGGATAACGATAAATTCTCTTTGCTGATTAAATGAACGTCATATGTATTTAAAACTGTACTTAGGAGAAGAGTTGATTTGTACAACGCTGAGATGGCTAATCCAGAATGAAGAATATGATGCACAACTGTTTCATAACCATATATTTCATTTTAGAATGAATACCAACACAACATTGCATGTATGCAACGGTTTTAATTCCAAATCTCACACTTTTATTAGCGCTGTAATAGCAAGGAAAGAAACGTATACCTTTAATGTATTTCAATCTACAAAAGAAATCTCACTATCCAAAACATTGCGCAAATAAGACAAATATTTGCATTCTTTCTTCCTAATTAATATTGATTCAATAACCTGTAGCTTTGATATTTATTAAGCGAAGCCTTTCCATTCTAATTAAATATTTCACATTTAGAGTAATGTTCATTACTACTGTGGTGTAATCTACATAGTTGTTAATTCCCCATACGAATAAAAGAAACTGGCACAGGAAGCTATGTCAAAAAAATGTTTCTTCATTAGAACCTGGTCTCCCTTTTCAGTTTCGAAGAGTTAATTATATCTTATTATTCAATACGTGAATTTAGAAACCCAAACAATACTGGAGTTCATTAGAAAAAACATTACGACTAACACTTGAAAAGTACCTTTCACCACAAATGGATGAGTATTAACGTTTGCCGATATTTCAACTAAGCATATGCATCTTAAAACATAATTTTTAAACCACTGAAACTCCAGTGGCCTAGTGGTTAGAGATTTGATTCGGTTGCGGGTGGTCGTGTGTGTTGTCCATCCATGACTTAATAATACGAAAACCTGACAACATGGTACTAACTTGATTCTTCGGTTTGATGTTACTATAATGTGCCTGGATGGAAAATCACGCTACATGTCGGCATCTAGGTGAATCAGTGCTAGACATAGCTATATATTCACACTGCACACATGGCAGAGATATGACTGACTTTTGCTAATCGACGTTAACAATATAAAGCACTCACACACGTATTTAAAACAAGTGCACGCAACTGTGGGATACACCAAGGACACATGAATTCTACTTACGCGTGTCCCAATTCGTGTGCTGCAGTCCTGGCGGTCTTTACATAGTCTTCTACACGAACGATTTGAAGTCTGCGACCAGTGTCACATACACCAGTATGGATTTAACGACCTATAACGGAAATAAAGAAAATCTACTAGAACGATGATACAATTTATAAATGATAATGTTACTTCTCAGTTGCTATGATCCTGTTAACGTTTTTAAAATTAAAGTCTGATTATAAACTCATATATTCCTTAGAATAAACATATATCGGAAACACTATAAATAGACGATACAATAATATAAATCTTGAAAGATAAGGAAAACCGATCTTATGTAATTCGCAGTTTATCAAGGCGAAAAATACTGATCTATCTGTATATTGTCATACAGATTTTTTATTGAGATGACGTAAAACACCATACCACAAGAAGTAAAGTTGACATAATTATTATAAACTATAATGAGTAAATATTAATGAAATGTATTTATTTACGCATAATGTGGGTAATAATAATGAAATTGTAATATCCGTCTTAGAACCCATGTCTAACTGCACCAGAATGTGAACATAAACATATATTTTAACGTAAGATAACGATAAATTTTCTTTGCTGCTTAAACAAACGCCATATGTACTTTAAAACTGTACTTAGGAGAAGAGTTGATTTGTACAACGCTGAGATGGCTAATCGAGAATGAAGAATATGATGCACAACTGTTTCATAACCATATATTTCATTTTAGAATGAATACCAACACAACATTGCATGTATGCAACGGTTTTAACTCCAAATCTCACACTTTTATTAGCGCTGTAATAACGAGGAAAGAAACGTATACCTTTAATTTATTTCAATCTACAAAAGAAATCTCACTATCCAAAACATTGCGCAAATAAGACAAATATTTGCATTCTTTCTTCCTAATTAATATTGATTCAATAACCTGTAGCTTTGATATTTATTAAGCGAAGCCTTTCCATTCAAATTAATAGTTGTTAATTCCCCATACGAATAAAAGAAACTGGCACAGAAAGATATGTCAAAAAATGTTTCTTCATTAGAACCTGGTCTCCCTTTTTAGTTTCGAAGAGTTAATTATATCTTATTATTCAATACGTGAATTTAGAAACCCAAACTATACTGGTGTTCATTAGAAATAACATTACGACTAACACTTGAAAAGTACCTTTCACCACAAATGGATGATTATAAACGTTTGCCGATATTTCAACTAAGCATATACACCTTAAAACATAATATTTATACCACTGAAACTCCAGTGGCCTAGTGGTTACAGATTTGACTCGGTTGCGGGTGGTCGTGTGTGTTGTCCATCCACGACTTAATAATACGAAAACCTGACAAAATGGTACTAACGTGATTCTTCGGTTTGATGTTACTATAATGTGCCTGGATGGAAAATCAAGCTACATGTCGGCATGTAGGTGAATCAGTGCTAGACATAGTTATATATTCACACTGCACACACAGTAGAGATATGACTGATTTTTGCTAATCGACGTTAACAATCTAAAGCACCCACACACGTATTTAAGACAAGTGCACGCAACTGTGGGATACACAAAGGACACGTGAATTCTACTTACGCGTGTCCCAATTCGTGTGCTGCAGTCCTGGCGGTCTTTACGTAGTCTTCTACAAGAACGATTTGAAGTCTGCGACCAGTGTCACATACACCAGTTTGGATTTAACGACCTATAACGGAAATATAGAAAATCTACTAGAACGATGATTCAGTTTATAAATGATAATGCTACTTCTCAGTTGCTATGATTCTATTAACATTTTTAAAATTAAAGTCTGACTATCAACTCATATATTCCTTAGAATAAACATATATCGGAAACACTATAAATAGACGATACAATAATATAAATCTTGAAAGATAAGGTTAACCGATCTTATGTAATTCGCAGTTTATCAAGGTGAAAAATCTTGATCTATCTGTACCTTGTCATACAGATTATTTATTGAGATGACGTAAAACTCCATACCAGAAAAAGTAAAAGTGACACAATTATTATAAACTATAATTAGTAAATATTAATGAAATGTATTTATTTACGCATAGTGTGGGTAATAATAATGAAATTGAATAGAGCCTAATCTTTAGAAACTCAAAGCACTTCACATCATACAGAACAATATGACTGCAAAAAATATTATAAAAAGAAACCATAAAATTAGAAGAAAACAAAACGCTAAAAATAATAATAAAGGAAAGATAATTAGGTATTTAAGTTTGTTCCTGCATTTCACAAATGTTGGTTTAATAGCACGATTGAAAGGTTCGCTGTATAATTACAATGGATAATTCGTTTCACGTTGCTAGGCCTTCGTACGAAATAGAACTGTACCCATATGACAACGTTATCATGGTGGGGATAATGTAATGAGTATACGATGGTTAGAATGATAAGAGCGGAAATATTGTGTTGGTATGTACACATGGATGAGACCATATATGAATATTGGACTGGAATTCATCAGTGAAACGTAGCACAGAGGAAACATGTTTTGTATGATTATGGATCAATTGGATAATCAGTGCCGTATTCATATCAGCGCGGATATGGGCTCTGATCGTTGCACTCAAAGGATTATCTGAGCAACTGTGCGTTGAACCGTTTGAAGATTCTGGAGTAGATAATGAGGCGAACCAGACATAACTGAATTACAATATTCCAGTCTTGACATTACGTATCAGCGCTAAAGTGCTTGTGTGGCATTAAATGAACGATATTTGCGAATGGACATGATGCGTCATACCTCAAGATATAAAACATTGCATATGTTTATGACATGTTAGTGAAATACGAGAATACTGTCCAAAGTAACAAATAAGTTTCGTATCGACTGTTAGTTTCATGTTGATATATTTTGTTTGAGGAACAGAATGCAAATTGAAAAGTATTTGGGTCGTGCTCAGAATGGTATAACATGTATTATCATTCATCTCCAGCTTGTTACATGTCGTCCATGATTTCACATCAGAAATGCACCTCTCTATTCTATGGATGGTGGCATCAACTTTAGTTGGGGGCCTCGATTTGTATATTTAGGCCTCGTTATCGTACAGTTGGTGACACACTTTATAATGATATGTGACACGTGAGAGCAGCTGTGTTTATATAATGAATATATCAACGTGCGAAAGCAAAGACAATGTGGAACATAACAAAATATATCAACTGGGCTCTAGTGTATTACATTTGCAGGAGCAATATATGTCTGGTTAACCAAGTAGGACTGAAACCACAATAAGGATGTATTGTGCATGCCAAATAAATGCTGGAGACGGTGAAGTAGTATAACATGGTCAATTGTGTCAAACACAAAAGACAGAGAGGGTTAGGACTGTAATCATTAAGGAATCTAAAATAGAGAGAATGTCATTAACTACTTTCAGAACAGTAGTTTCCGTACTGTGGCAACGACGATATGAAAATTGTTCATTGCTAAACAGAATATATTAATTCAAATCAGAAACAAACCTTTCAAAGATTTTATATATCAAAAAGACCTTATAAAATGGATGGTAGTTCTTTAAAACGTTAAGATCAAGCGTTAGCTTCTTTAGCAGCAGCTTAATAATGGCAACTGTGAACACTTATGGGAATTTCTCAGATGAGAGAGAGATGTATGTTAGTGAAGACAATATTGGATGAAAGCATTCAAACAGCAGTGATTTTGGAATTTGATCAAGCTCATGTGACATTGCTTTACTCTTCATTACGAGTGTCAGTACTGAATACATAAAGATATTATCAAATTGTCACAATATTTGTCGCTGCTGAAATTCTGTACCATTACTTTATTGTGACGACGAGTCGATTCAAACTGTGCTTGTAAGGCAGTTATCGAATTGTTCTGTTTACAGGAGGCAAGCAGGTTGTTAGGTTTGCTTGGATATAATTCATTAGCTGGTTATATGTGTCATGCGGAGGTTTATCTTAGTAGCAACTAAAGGTTGGTGGTTAGGGACGGATACGTCCAGATGCATAGGTGTTTTGATACAGTTGCCATTATGACCTACTTGTCAACACATTATGTTGAATCCGGTCAGTGTTACATTGTGAAATGTTTTTAGACTTAATGAATAACTGCATATTGTCACATAATTAGGCAAGAAAAAAAATCTTTCTTATGTCTTAGAACTATTTGACTGTTTTCGGTAGTACATGCGTAGAGTAAATAAGTTATGTCCTGGTAAGCGGCCGAACTAACATCTCAACAGAAATTACTTGAAATAAGGGACTTTCCCTTATAGATTTAAGGAAGTACATTTATGACCACACACTGGTCATGTCTGATCATGTGGAGGAATGTACGTTCTCCATTGTGTTATTGAGCCACAGGGGTAAATGTTTAATTTATATTTCACTTGATGTGTGAAACTTAATCAGTTTGTAATTTCTTGCGTGTAGTGATGCATGTAGTACTTTGCATATTTGAAACGTTTTAAACATTGAATTACGAGTTGCTTTTAGTGTGTAATGTATTAGCGGATATCTAGATAACCCAATATTATGACCAGTTTTCTTATATTGTAGCTGACTAATAAAGCTGACTAAAGCTATAGCTAGCCAGAGCTGTATGTATGTATGTATGTATGTATGTATGTATGTATGTATGTATGTATGTATGTATGTATGTATGTATGTGTGTGTGTGTGTGTGTGTGTGTGTGTGTGTGTGTGTGTGTGTGTGTGTGTGTGTGTGTGTGTGTGTGTGTGTGTGTGTGTGTTTGTGTGTGTGTGTGTGTGTGTGTGGGTGCGTGCGTGCGTGCGTGCGTGCGTGGATGGATGGAGGGATGGATGTACGTATGTCTGTACATGTGTTGCAAATACGAATGTAGACGTAGCCATGTCAAGGTTGCTGTATGTTGTCTGTACTGTTGCTGCACTTTGTTTTTCTGTAGTCATATCAGTATAGATTTTATAAAGCGCTTTGTGCTTCTATGGATTAGGCACTATATAAAGTTATTTTTTTATTTTATTATTGTTATTATTATTATTTTATTATTATTATTATTATTATTATTATTATTATTATTATTATTATTATTATTATTATTATTGTACGTATTAATGTGCGGTTTATCAGTTTATGAATCGTACAACTGTACAACGGTCAAGAAGTAAATGTGTGTTGCAATTGTTGTTTCAATAGGGTACATTTTTTTACCTGAGATTATTTTGAGTTTTAGTTGTATTCCAAGTGATTATGTGAATCTTAGTTACATTGCATAACATTATTTGAAACACATTAAAACCTTTAGATTGTTTGAATCTTTCACAAATTATTGATGTGTTATTCATTTAATCCAAAGGCCGCTCGGTTTGTATTCGTCAACATAGATTACAAACGAAAAACTATCTTACTCCGAAAACTAAATGGTTTTGCCTTTGAGCCCTGTGTTTCTTTAATGTTGCTGTGGAAGATATTGAGCATTGAAGATAAAATGAAATCACCTTGTCAATTTACCAGGTGATCACTTTACATTTTGTTTATCAATTGCCACAGGCAGGTGACACAAACGTACGACCAAATTAATTAGTACAACATTCATTATACCATCCATCACCTATTTATATACAGTCAAAGCAAGATAATAAATCCGTCCTTGGCTTGCATCAAACATATATTACAATGCAATGGTACATCAGTTTATCAGCAAGAGAGAGAGAGAGAGAGAGAGAGAGAGAGAGAGAGAGAGAGAGAGAGAGAGAGAGAGAGAAAGAGAGACCGACAGACAGACAGTGAGAGTGAACGGAGAACTTACCGTCAATATTAGTATTGACTAAAAGAAGGGTTACCGGAATAAATCGCATGCCTAGTGATAAACGTGAAAAATGTACAATGTGTCTTTTTACAAAACATCAACACCATTTATTCAGATAAGGATTTGTTTAATTAAAACTATCAATTTTATTCAACACAATCAATGACCTTTCTTTTTATTATATATAACCTTTTGGAATAGCTCTGTTTTTATTCTGATACGAAATTGTAAACCTACAGTAATTAATAATAGACCTAAAAAACAAAATATTTTTTATACTATACCCTGACATGGGAAGTTCGCACTATGATCCTTTGTCTTCATGAATTGCTTAATGCTAAACGTGACTTAAATAACACACACCATCGTTTATAGTTAACAAAGGTAGGGAGAGATTTTAAGATCACTGTTGTCATATGTTTATCTCTAAACGTAGAACCAGTTTGAGATTTATGTGTACCTGTACCACACTTTGACAAGTATCATATTATAATATTGCTTAAAAAATGGCAGGTTGTAAAATGAAACGTATGACTGAAGGAATAAATAACATCTGTCGGGGCAATAATATCCAAAGTTTCATTATGTGAAGCTCAATATAGCTCTTTACCATCACTTTTCAATGGATACAATTCCTGAACTACATTTAATAGTATGTATCTGAGATGTTTGTAATATTAAGCGACCTCTTTGGCTAAGCAATTACCCATGCAAATGCGGCATGTTTTTGTCATGTTTCTTTATGCAATTCAAACAACGTTGTCGATATCCCTCAGAAACAAATTCAAACCCCTTAAAGATACATTCCGTCTCCACAAAATAATTGGCACTTTTTGTCCGATCAGTAAATCTAACATATTTATCAATAAGTCCACGTTTAAATAACAAAGTTAAAATCTCACTTGGCCAAGTTACGATTTTAATTGTGTATCTTCAAACTGATGAAAGCATTTGTCTACTTTGTTGTCAGGACAACACGGGTACTACCCTGGTTTAATTGTAACATGAAGGCCTGGACTTCTTTGCAATTGGTTCAGATTTTTTTCAGTCTGCAAGGTTTAATTATTTGAATCTATATTGCGTTTATCTTTATTATCTCTGCATCTACATTTGTTTGACAAGTCTTTATTATTCTCTCTTTCGTTATATGTCCTTTGTTTGTCCCGTCTTTCGTATTTACATTAAAAACAGCAGCAGAGGGGGCGAACAGACCAACTTTTATAGGCGTCGATTCGGTAAACTAAGGCTTCCTCGTAAATGCTTAATAAAAGTGTCCATTTGGCAAAATAGAAATAAAAAAAGGACGCCAGTGTTGTTAGCGTCACCCCCTCCGCTGCTATATTTTAACAATTGTTTTAGGATGAAAATCATTTAAGACTTTACAAACAGACTAATTTGTAAAACCTCACCTCGTAAATCAATCAGATTATTGGATTTATCGGTGAGTTTAAAATTAATTCTCGTTAACGAATTATTATGACATCTCATATAAACTAGATCAGTTGTATCCTCAATGATTAGAAAACCTGGATGAGCTGTTGGTGCAAATGAATATAAAATATATCCCTGCTGAGCTTGATTTGATCGCTCGAGATTTATTTGATAACTTCCTTCGTTAACATCACATTCTAAATTCAATGCAATCACCGAGGATATATTCGCATTTTGAGGAGCGATATGTCTACCACCGCCGTCTGGGTCATTATTATATCTGAGGATTGTTGTTTGTGATTTCCATTTGGCGAGCATCAGAGAAAAGCTTTCTTGGATAAGATCGTTAACAGATTGTTTTAGTTCATTTGCGTTATACCCAAAAAACTTGAAATCGGGTAAATCGACCTCCGTTATATTGTAACCATTTGGGAATTTTGTTTATCTCCGTTATTGTCATTAATTATTACTGGAATTATTCGTTTGTTGATATATTCCCTGTCAATTACAAGTTGATTTAATATCTCAACATATTTTATGATCTCATCACGTGGTTTTGTTATATCAGAGAGATGCTCTTGGAAGCTCCGTCGTAGTCGTTCTAGTTTTTTTATATGTAATCGATTAATCTCTTTCAAATAATCAATGATGTTATTTAACGAGAATACAATTGCAGTCGATGAACTAGGAGTTTTCTCAACACCAAATTCCCATTGCATGGTATTGTTATCAAGAAAATGTGAATCTATCAGTTAATTTTACATTTTTTATTTTAAGTAAATATTTTCTATTTGATGAGTTGATTTTATGAAATGATTGTATATCCGTGACATAATCAGACTTTTTTGGTTTGGATATTTGATAAGATATCCGAGGTGGGATTTCAGACCAGCCCAGTATTGTTCTCATAGAACTTTGATAGATATCTACGGCATACCCGAATGAGTTTATCTCAATGACAGATGATAATGTCGGCTCGTGAACTGTTATAGCGATTTTCGGTTCTTTTCCAGTAATGGATTTTATTCTACGCTTTAATTCAGCATTGATTTGTTCGATTTGGTATGATCCAGATGGTAGTGAAACAACGTTCTAGCCTGGAGTACCATCGGGTTTATTCTTATACGCGAAGAATTATTCGGTTGTTGGCCACCAAATGCTACCGATCTGATATTAGGTCAACTGTGATACACTCGTAGTTTTGCTAGCGCTATCTCCTTCACGGGAAAATAAGTAGGGAAATTCACACTGAATTCAGCATTAGTTGAGGTTATTGAGATCATGCTTGTTTTCACTGGGTTTGTGTTCTCAACTATTCGTTTAAGTAGTTCTTGCGGGGTTGTCATTGTTATTATTATTGTCGCGCTTTAATTCTAACATAGTTGACTCGTACAACTGAACCATTCTCGAAAACTCATCTTCTGTTATTGCCGTGACGTCGAGCGACGACGCTGTGATACCGCAGCATATCTAACAGTGTAATCCTTCAGTTTTTGTTGAGAACACAATGATATTTGTTTTTCTATCGCGGAGGCTATTCCTGCTGTGGTTGACACCGCAGATATACAAATCTGAACAACAGCCGGAACGGTCATTGTAACCGATGATATAACAATACCAGCGCCGGCAATTACACCAGACAGCGAGTATACATTTACATCGATGGCAGTGATTCTTCGTCGGTATTTTTCATTTTTGTTCGGTACTCCTCAGAAAGAGTTTTGAATTTTGTTGAAAATTCTGTGGCGGTGTCATAACGGTATTCTGATGCCATGTTATTTTCAAATCGTTGACGATTTTAATTTAGTTGTTTACTTAAATCCGCTACGTCTTCCACGTACCATGTTACTGAAACCCTAGCCAGATTATTATCAGTGGATTATATCTTGAACTGTTCAGTTGTATCTTTGTCGATGATCGTTGATATCATATTGTTGACCCCAGATGAACTCGACGATGATATATTAAATTGAGTCGGTGTCACTAGTGTCAATCGATAAATACCTTTGATGGTCGCAGTGATATGTAAAATGTTGTTTGTAGGTGTCCACGCAAATGATCCGTATTGAATCATGTACACGATATTGTTAATATTTTCCTTCGCGTGAGGGATGTTTATTTTTTCAATGATTTATATCATCCTCTTGGCATCATTTTTGATTGCTTCGATGAAGTTTTTCATATCCTCACGAATAACTTCTATTCGCTGATTAATTGATAATATCAGCGAGATCTATTTTAATATCATCAGGTGTCACGTTTTTACCAAAAAATTCATCGACAGCATCATCAGTCTTTTTAAAGTTTTTACTTAAATTATCAAATCGAGCTACATGAGCGTCATACTCGGATTGCAATTTCGCTAAATGAATGATATGCAACTCGGATTGGGAACGTGGAATCCACAAAAATTATTTATCTGGGTTTCGATGCTATCAATTATATACTGCTGGAGCTGATTAAATCTAATTATATGATCGTTGTAGTCTGATTGTAGTTTTTGTTGGGCATCCACAATAGTTGAAACAAGTACACCTGGTTTGAGTTTACCCTTTTCGGAAAATACCGCGATAGCATTTTCTGTTACTTCGCGCTGTTTAACTAAAATATCATCAAGCGAAATATTAGTCGTTTTCAATTTATCCCTACGATCGCGAAATACAACTATTTAATTGAGATCAACACCTGCTAAGTTCAACATCTCAGCTATTTCATCTTCGATTATATTTTTTATATCACAGGTTGGAGATATTTCCTCGGTTGGTTTCTTCAGCGCTTATAAAGATCTCCCCCAAATATTAATCATGTTATTTTATATAGTTTCTCTCTAAAAAGCGATTACTCATATATTCGCATACGGTTTTATGTGGTGGTTTTCCCGATGTTGAAATAGCGTTAAGGACATTTAATACTTCATTCCTGCATATTGGTGGGTCAATGAGTTGTTGTGTTGGTAGCGTAGAACACAAACGGGGGTGGTTGTGCCGGCAACTGATCTTTCATAAAGACACCTCTAAAGTTTTTAATCGCCAATTTTTAGCAGCATCGAGTAAATCAAAATTTGACATTGGAACTATCGGAGGTAATAAACCGGTCCTAGTGTCAGGCCGCTTCCTTTGTACCATGAATGCGGGGTCCTGGTAGTCTTAGACCCTTTCGCTTTTTATATCCCTTCCCGGTAGCTTTCTTTAGCTCCATCCCTGCCTCGGTACCAACGGCTCCTAACGCCGCCGCTTTAGCCACCGCTGTTGCCGCTGCCGCAATCAACGCTGGATTCGCGGCTAACAACGGAAATATACCAAATGATTTTATCATATTTTTGATCGCAGCCGCAGAGAGTGTGATCTGAGCACCTCTTTTATCTTTGAGCGCGTCATTGAAATGTTTTATCTGGCGAGATGTCAGTGACAATTTATTCTGACCACCAGTCATCTGATTGGGTTTCAGCGTTATTGTGGTTCCACATTTTTTAGTGATTCCGATTGCAATTTCTTGAGTTGACCAGGAGTCAACGTAACACTAATATGACTATATGACATTATACAATAACATATTGATCTAATTGTTACATGTTTTTGGAAAACACTACGTGTTTTCTACCGTGGCATCTACTACTCTCATTCTTCCACCAACACCTTCAAGTATCATTGATTTATCCTCAAGAATGACAGCAACCGCTCTATAAGCTTCAATTTCTCTTCCATCGATGAGATATTTTGCACCGTCAAATAGCGCCATGATGCTATTATTGACAAAAGCAACTCGGATATTTGGGTAATTGTCATACGGGACAAACTTACTTACGTCGTTACAGAATACAAGAGAGTCACGAATAGAAATCTGGATTCGTTTAATGATTGCTTATTGTTTTGGTAAGAAATATTTGTTATTCATATCGTTGAAATCTATATCTTCAAAGTCCGAAGTAATTTGATCACAGTCGAAATTGTTTGATAATTGAAATCCATGACTTTTTAAATTTGAAATCTCAGTTATGATTTCATTAATGACTTCAGAATTCATTATTATACATAATAACAATATATTTTTAATATAACGTTGATATACTTTTCAAACAAACTGAGGGTCGTAATACCACACCGTTGACATCATTCATTGTATATAATCCATTCATTGTCGTATATATGTATACATGTAAATGTGACGTCATTCGCCAATCATATCTTCTTGGGGGTCTAATTCACTATTTGGTCAGTTAGGCCCCCTCTCAGGAGAGTATGGTTCGTGATATACTTTGGGCCCGATTAGATGTAAATTGCACCTAAAATGGACCCCACGAGATGTATTGTCTTATACATATAACCTCTGGGCTTCTCCGATGAAAACACACCTGAGTAATATCAAATGGGGTTTTTCATATTTATATCTAGGTGTGCTAAGATGTGAATATCACCTTACCACGGACGGAGTTTATCATCATAATACATCATATATAATTGCATAATCGCATAATATATCTAGGCGTGCTAAGATGTGAATAACACCTTGACATGAAAAGAGTTCATACAAGAAAACTGGTCAAAATTTAGCCCATTTTTAAAAAAAAAATATATCAATGTTATATTAGAAATATTTTAATTATGTATAATATATATTTTAAAGATATCAAATGAGATCATAACTGAGATTTCAGATTTGAAAAGTCAAGGATTACACTTATGAGATAGTTTAAACTGTGATCAAATTACTTCGGACTTTGAAGATATTGAATACAGCGCTATGAATAAAAATACGTGTTACCGAAAAGATACGCCTTCATTAAACGAATCTATTCTTGAAGGGTTATATAGGATAGCACAGGATAATGCAACTACGTAACTGAAATAACTGTCACAGAATTAGGCGAAAATTGAATTTATTTCTTCTTGAATAAAAACTAATTTCATCATTTTTTTGTTTCGTCGTACATGCGTTACCTGGGGGGAGGGGAATAAATGTTTTTCAAGGTAAGCGAAGAGTAGCGATTTGCATGTGCCTGACTACAAATCACTTGAAGTCAGGAACATTATAATCACGGGGTGCACGGGAATTTTGACGTGAATTCTGCTCACCTATTTGGGAAAATATAAGGCAGAATATTCCTAAAAGTATTACGAGTCAAAAGTATCTTGTCAAAGGAGAGATAGATCGTCATTCTTTCTCCAGCCAAAGGGGTGAGTGTTAAATTTATATTTCGTTTTATTGTGAATTCTATTCAGTTTATCATTTCATGTAATGATGCCTCTATTACAATGCAGATTTAAACCGTTGAATATTTGGAATTACTAGTTACTATTAGACCTGGAATGAAATAACGTAACCTAAGTTTTAGATTTTTTTAGAAACAACTTTTATTAGTTTGATTTCTTTCTGTAGCTGAATTGTAGCTGAATTGTAGCTGAATTGTAGCTGAATATGACTCAATGTAGCTGAATGTGATTGATTGCTCCAGCAAAAGTACTGAATGTGATTGATTGTGCCGTGATTGTGCCTTGATTATGCTGTTTAATTGTGTGATCAAATTGAGGTATCGATTGTCTGTCTGTCGGACTGTCTGTCCGTCTACTTCTGTCGAGATGTGTAAATATCCGGAAATCTAGAAGTCTAAATGTCCGAGTGTCGGAGCTGTCTAGAGGTGTAAACGTCCGGGGTAGTATCAAATTGTTTGGGACCGGTCATTCTAGTAGATGATGTATGCTGTCTGTACGTATAACTGTAGTGGATCCGTGAAGAGCAAGCGGTCGATAAAAGTATTGGGCCAACCCTAGGTATTCGGAGAAGCTGTGCGGCGATTCAACAGTTGGTTAATCGTACGGTTGTACAGGGTCGAGACGCATGTGTGTGTTTCAATTGTTGTTACAATTGAATACATTGTTATATTTACACGTGGTTACTTTGAATCTTTAAGATTCCAAGGGATTACATGAATCTCGATAACAGTTAGTAACTTGATTTAATACATGTAGATGTACTTGTTGTCGCAATCCATACGTGCGATAATGTAATTTGATGTTTGTATTTTTTGTGCGATAATATAACTTTTGTAAAGTTTCCATTTTATATGAAACATTTGTGTAGTCCAGGAGGTTCCTTGGATCTGTGTTTATTTTGTATGAATATTTAATTTATTTTTAAATTGTGAATGGTTGTAAAGTGTGATCGTGGGTTGAACGCAGGAGTTATTGTGTTGATACATCATTATTTCTCATTAATAATTTATTTCATAAATTTGTATCATCTTTCACATATTGTGTTTGTGCTGTTCATTTAGTCCACCAACCACTCAGTAACAATTCTGTTACAGTAACCATACCTTGAAAGGCGACATACCCGTACGAGTTATTTCCCTTGGGGTTATATAGAATAGTATTAAATGAAATCTAGATGTAAATGAATTAAATTCTTTGTCCGGTTGTCTTCGAGACAGCCGAATTTCCTACTCTTTCTGCAACAAATCTTACTGAGGTACGACAAATATCGAAATATCTACAGGCTTCAGTCATTAATTGGAATATTTTTCTTCGTTAGTTGTTGTATTAAATGATTTTACAGGTCTCTTACCAATTGTTTTACAAGTACCAGTACCTCCTCGTATGGAATTCGCACTCTGTGTAATAACTTGTAGATTTGATAAGTAATTATCAGTCTTAATATCATTTATGTGATCCATAACAAAACCATCCTCGATCAATTCGTTATATACTTCGTAAACGAAACGATGATTATGATATTTCTTTTTCCCAGCAGTAAACATCAAATACCCTCGATTAGTCACAAAACCAACTGATTTCTTTAGTCTACGGTTTCTGATAAGACCATCAGAGGATGCCTCATAATCGCTGATCACGGGATGAGGTCGAAATTCTTGGTTCATTTATATACAATAATATTATTTGTCTTATTCATTATTTGGTTGAATGATAACATTACTTGAGAATCTATCAGCATGGTCTTGAGGTGTTCTTATGATTTTATCCTTGACAGAGTCAAGGACGCTGTCAGTGGCACAGTCAGAGGTAGAGTCATTGATGGATTTCTTGATTCGTTTATTATCATAATAACGTTTCAATTCTCTGTATCTCTTACCGCCACAACCGAGACACAACTGTAATATTCCTCTAACCCCTTCCCAACATCGTAGGCAAGGTAAAGGGCCAAGACTTCCACGTCCTACACTTTCTAAATAATATCCACATAATTCATTTCTGCACGATATGTTACTCGGGGTTACTGATCCAATCATGAACCATTTGCAATGATTCATTATATATAAATTCCTTATTTAAATACATGATTTAATTATAGCATGAAGGAGTTCGATGGATTATCGAAATATAAGCCCTGGAAAAATGCTAAATTCAATCTCGATAGAGTCACCGTAGCAACAAAGGGTCTAATAGATGATAGAACCATGTTGGGTAAAATTCGTGATTGTTTTAATGAATTCAAACACGATGGAGCATCTCACTGTTGGTCAACATTTCGAATTGATAGTAGCGTTGATGCTACCATGAACGATGAAAACGCAGCAGTGATAATCTCACATCTTGACAAGAAAAAGTATTTTTTTAGAGTGAAATTCATTATTCGTTCGAAAAACCGAGATAGGATTATCAGAGATAAATTTGAACCAATCTTGAAGGATAAAAAACTGTCAATGTGAGTCAAGATTCCAAACCAGGAATTGTGACTGGTATGGACAAATCATACTACGAGAGATCTTATCCTGTAACAACAGTGGTTTATGTGATATATCCGCTAAACGATAAAAAAGGTATTAAAAATCTAAAACCGATGAAATATTCAACAAGAATGAATTGTGTAGCAGAACAAATAATATAACACTTCACAAATGCGTTGCATGGAAACAAATTGACTGATCTAAGACGCAAAAAAAAAATAAATGAATGGGGGCTAACAGTGAAGGAGCGGTGGGGGACAACAATTCAAAATGTGGCAGAGTTGCAGAGTTAGAACGAATACTAAAATTGCCAATATCGGTTGCGACGAAAACGGAGAAGTATTATATGAACCGAAATATAAATCGAGAGGAGCTCCAATCAAAATTATTGATCATAATGAACACACATGGACACCCGCAGTAACAACATTTCCGCGGGATAGAACAATGAAATATATACCCGGGGAGTTTTCCCCAGAGGAGAAATTATTTGATTTTATTTACCAGTTGAGTAAAACCGATCCCGTGTCAGTGTGGTTACTTCATAGTTTTGAGCACGAAGAGGGCAAAATCGATCAATTTGTAAGACCAAATGGAGAATTATACCGCAATGAAGCCCTCCATGACGCGATGAAATAAGTAGCTAATAGTTTTTCAACAGAAAACGACAAACAATTATTAACAAACTGTTTTACAATTTCGTCGGTTGCAGCTCATTTTGCGAGAAAGAAAAAACACGTGGAAACCAACAAGAGCTGAATTTCTATCAGATATCAAATCAAGCTGTATCGAATATGGTTATGGCAGATTATGGAATACAAAATATGACCCTGAAACCATTATTTCGGTTGATATGGTTGCGTGTTATCCCGGGAGTTTTCTCGGGTACGGAGAGTGTGCTGAGTACTTCAAACGATTTGGACATCCCACACACGAAATGACCGGTGTTGCGATTAATGGACCACTACCTGATTTTGATTTAACTTAATTCGCTTGTGTGGTATCATTTGAACTGACTACAGGACTTCATCCGTGTTGTTATGTTTGGATTGGTAGACACATCTCTGAAAAACACTGGATGCCAATAGTGATATTATGATATATGATTGATTTTAGCTTGCTGATATTGCTGATTGTCAGTGAACCAAATATATCATATCGAGCGCAAACTAAAGTTTTGGTTACCACAGCCTGATAGTCTAGATAGTATAATCAGCGAAAAAAAAAACAATTTCCTGATCTCGACGAAGCATATGTCGTTAAATGGTTCAAACATCTATTTGAAGTTAGAAATTCACAAGCGAAAAAACTCGGTAGAAAAAAAATCGGCAAATTCACTCAGGGTGGAAAATACGATAATACAAGATATTCTTCACGGTTGATTATAGATAGAGTTGAATACGATTTTATAATCGCGGATGTAAGATCTAAGGGTATATACGTCAATCGTAAAGACGCTTTCTTGTCCGAGGTACCAAATTGGGTATAATTGTTACTTACAACGATGGATACAGTCTTCAATATGCACATTTAAGGGCGTCTATGCTGGCTTATGCTTCTATTAATTTATTTTCGATGATAAATAGATTTCCTAACACCGCAGTTAGAGTCGCCACCGATTCATTTTATATAAACGCGAAACACAGCGAGGCAGTGGATAAATTCACTAATTCAGACGAGAGTTGGGGGTCATGGAGAATTAAGCGGGAAATGCTGCATGATTATTCCAGATCAGCAGAATAATAATCAGATATCAGAACTATCTAATTCACCGTTGATATATGATCCAATATGTAGACATAAAGCCGTTTACTTGAACGGATGTAAGGAGTAAGGAAAGACGGCTCGTTTGATTGAATTATTTCGTGGGAAATCAAACATGAGTGTGCTAACACCGACCCACAGACTTGCCAGAGAGATGAAACAGCGAGGAATTAATGCTTGCACTTATCACAGTTTCTTTCGATGGAAAGATGACGAATGGACTCCTGATCGAATGGGTGAGAAATTTATTCCTGCATTTATAATTTGGGATTAGATATGCAAGGTGTCGTTAGATGTATTACAAAGATTTCTTGATTGATTATTGCTAGTTAATACAGCGGTGATAATGTGCGGCGATCATGGCCAGCCACCACCATTTGTCGGTTTATCCCCAAATGATTGGCTGAAGAATTTTGTAGAGTACTATGAAGAAATTAATACTGATCATAGAGCACTTGATAAACAGTTACGCGAATTCAAGAAACTAATCAGATTAAAACCGGATAGAATCCAATGTGAAATAGCCCGTGAAATAATTTCGGAAACCCCATTTAAAGATTTCTGGGAAACGTGGAGACCAAACGATTTGATAGTATCGATTAGAAAGAGAGTCAGAGACACACCTCATATGAAGTTATTTGAATTGCATAAAGAAAAATTTTCAACACTTCCAACGCCGTTGTGTTATAGACCCAATGATACACGAAAACAGAATATCGAAGTTGATATTCCTGGAAAAAGTGATAGCAGATTCTCGTGTTAAATGATATTGTGCTGGTTGATATCAACTTCTTTGAAGATGCATTGCGCGCTGATAAATTCCCATGGGCGCTAGGATACGTAGCCAGAATACATTCTTCACAGGGATTAACTATATCCGATACAATTGCTTGGATAGTAGATAATCACATCGAGTGGTCTAATTTAGTTTATCTCGCAGTGTCCAGAGTAAGAAGAATAAATCAACTTCGAAGAGTTGTTTTAGACTATAACAACGCTACAATAAGTGATATTGTGAGCGATGATATAATCAGAAAAAACAACTATCTGGTTATAAACAGCAGGATTAAAAAAAAACAGAGAATTTGATATTGATGCCGAATTAATAACCACATTGAAACAACAACAGAATAATCACTGCGCGAGTTGCAATTGTATAATGAGTTGGTGTTGGTCGGATAAAGATCCTCGCAAATTTACCGTAGACAGAAAAAAAAAATAGCAGTATTGGTCATACCAGAGATAATGTGATGCTGACTTGTCTTGAATGCAACAGACGAAGAGGTGCTAGTTAAGACCACTCGGCGGTAATTGAGTATCCTCGGGTATCACTTGTTATACTAGATATTTTATGTGTAGTGACACTCCATATAGGATCAGTAGCTCTTTGTTCCACCTTCGAGCTCTCCTTGTTCATATAAGTATCTAACAGTGACATTGCCGAGTATTGTTTGGTTTGAAAAATTAATTCGCGGTTTTACGGGTATATACTTCTTTTTAATCGCGTTTTTAGGTTTCATATTAATTGTTCGAGTAATCCCGTTATTCAGCGCGGTAAATTACGCCTGGTAATCTCTTGACCCATTCACGAGATCGTTTATCATGGATAAATTCCTTCTCGTATTGATATCCAAATAACCGATCAGCAAGCGTCCGATTAAATCGTTCAACAATTGCCTGATCGCGATGTAATGCAGTATGCCCTCCTCTGATGGTGACATTACGATGCTTCATTGTTGATAGAACCAGACCCTGAAATTCCTTGCCGAGATCAACTTATAATAAATTTGGCCAGCGCAGAGTACCCCGCCGAAAATTCCTTTCAAACGCAGAAGCCACTTCAGTTGATGACTTCTTTTTGAACGGTTCTGCTTGCTTGTATCAAATCCCACCATAAACTACGGTTAACGCATATTTGTAAACACCATCATGCGGCAGAAATAATATATCAGCCTGATGAACCTCATTAGGGACGCTAACATCAAAACGCGAGTTGTTAATTTTCTTAGGCGGTGGTAGATAAATTTGCCATATCGCCTGTTTGGATAACCAATCCGCTGCTGTAGCATTTTTCACCTTTGCGGCGCTAGCGAGTTTACCGATTGCTGCCTTACCCCTCCCGCATCCTTTTGGAGAATAATAAATAGAGTCCATGTTGTAATTAATTACCAGCACCCATCATCAATTTACCTTTCATCGCTGATTTGACTTACCAAGAAACCAATTTTTCTTTAAGGATTTATCAGTGATAGAATTGAACGCATGAAATAATTTTATATATGCGATATGTCTGTGTAGTATCATTTGACAGTTGATGCCATTAAAACACTTGTGTGTGAATTAGTACTTTCAAGACTGAACTATTGTAACTCAAGTATGACTGGTTCGTCACTGAGGAGTACCAAAGAAAAAAAAATACCGACGTAGAATTAGCGCAGTTGATGTTACTGTGTACTTGGTGATTGGTGTAATCACCGGAGCTGGTATTATACTCTTCTCGGTGACAATGATTGCTCCAATAGCTGTTCCAATTTGTATATCCGCTGCGACAACAATCGCAGGAATTATTTCGATAATAACAAATAAAATATCATCATGCAGCCAGCGTAAACTGCAGGATTACGTAGTTAAGTTCCATGTTGTATCAACCGCGTATTCCCAAATATCCTCAATGATATCGTCGTCACTCGATGATACATTAATATCAGATACTGAGATCTCAGCGATGGTACGTGTTTATGATTCCGCGATGTCAAAATTAGAGCGACAACATGAATATAATAACAATGGCAACATATAAGAACTACTTAAACGAATAGCGGAAAACACAACCCCATCAAGCACGATCTCAATAACCTCAACGAATCCTGAATTCAGTGTGAATTTCCCCACTCCGATGTCCGTGAAGGAGATAGCGTTAGCAAAATTACGAGTATATCACAGTTGGCCTAACATTAGATCAAAGTCATTTGGCGGTCAAAAACCGAATAATTCCTAGGTGTTTGCGAGTAAGAATAAAGAAGACGGGACTCCAGACTGGAACGTTGTTTCAATACCAACTGTGTCCTACCAAATCGAACAAATCAATAACGATTTACACCGCAGAATAAAATCCATTACTGGAAATGAATCGAAAATAGCTCTAACAGTTCATGAACCGACGCTATCATCTGCCATTGAGATAAACTCACCCAGTAACGCCGTAGATATTCATCAGAGTTATATTAAAACAATTCCGGGTTGGTATGCAAACGAACGTTGTCAATATGACTTTGTTTTCACCTTGGGAACAATGAGTATACGATTATCAGAAAAAGAGCGTAAGGATCTAGCTGGTGTATTACCATGGGTGAGGCTGGATAGGTATGTTGGACTGGAGTCTGTCATTGAAATATAACACAGAGAACACATTTTGCGTTTGATTCTGTGTAGAATTGATAGTTAGTGTAGGGTACAGAGCAGCGGTGAGGTGTGCTCTGACCGAGTTACTCTAAAGATGATCCGTGCAGCTGTGGTTTGAACTTTTTGAAGTTTCTGGAGTAAATATTGTGATGAGCCGGACAGAATTGAATTACAATAGTCCAGTCTTGAAAGTACTGATGAACACACAAGTGTTTTCGTGGCATCAACTGAAAGATATGTACAAATGGAACTGATGTGTCTCAATTTAAGATATGCAGCCCTGCAGATGTTCATGACATGTTGGTACAATGTGAGAGTACTGTCTAGAGTAACACCTAGATTCCGTACTGACTGTGAGAAGTTAATGTTGGTGTTGCTGATATTTCGTGTTTGGGGTAAAGGATGTGAATGAGAAAGTCTTTGTATTGTGATCAGAATAGCCTCAGTTTTATCATCATTCATCTGCAGCTTGTTACATGTCATCCATGATTTCACATTCGAAATACACTTCTCTACTCCATGGATGGTAGCATCAACTTCAGTTGGGTGGCTAGACGTGTATATTTGGGTGTCAAAAGCATACAATTGGTGCAACACTGGGTGATGATCTATGACACTTGAGAGCGGCTGAGTATACAGAATGAAGAGAACAGGTCCGAGAACAGATCCCTGTGAAACACCACTACATACTTCAACTGGGCTGGAGTGTATTCCATTTGCAGATATAATTTGTGCCATGTTGACTAAGTAGGACTTGAACCACTCTAGGGCTATATTCTGAATGCCAAATACATGCTGGAGACGGTGAAGTAATATATCATGGTCTATTGTGTCAAATGCTGCAGATAAATCCAGGAGAGTGAGGACTGTAATCTTTATGTCTGTACTGTGGCAAGTGCAATATGCAGACTGTACATTGCTAAAAAGACTGTTTGAATTCAAATAAGCAATGAACGCAGGCAGTTATCAAGTTGTTCCGCTGATGGATATAAGAAAGTTGTTACGTTTTCGTGGACGTCATGCTTGAATTTGGTTAAATTATCATACGGAGGGTTAGGGACTGATACGCCGAGATGGCATACAATGCAGAGGTGATCCGACGCAAGTTCTTGGGATAAAATAGTTGATTGCAGAATATTATGATCAGGTCAATAAAGAAACCAGTCTAAAATGTGACCAAGTTTATTGGTAGATTGGTTAACTGACTGTTTACGATTGAAAACATGAATGGAATCTAGGAGTTTTGACATGCATGGTTGACCAGGACAGTCAAAGTGAAAGTTGAAATCTCCAAGAATAATTATGTTGACACATATCGAATGTCCATATCCTAGAAGATTTGGAAAATGCTCCAAAAAGAGAAATTCGGTCAGCTTGTTTTTTGTACTAGGAGGAGGACGGTAGTGACAGAAAATATGGACTGACCTTAGATAGATAGTTAGATACATACATATATATATATATATATATATATATATATATATATATATATATATATATATAATATATATACATTACGTTTGTTTACAAATTTCGTCAGCAAGAGTGAATAAAGTGTAGTAGAATGATTCATCCCTTGACATTATGGCAAACAAATACCCTGAATACTTCCGGTAATAACTTGAAGTAAATAACATTCATATTGTAAAATAAACATTATTAAATTGTATTTTCACTTTAAACGCAAACGGACTAAATACGTGCGATATTGTTCATGTAGTGCATTATATTAAAATGCAATTGCACTGTTTCAGTATGTGTTGCCGTGCATTTCAATCGTTTAAGGTCTATATTAAAGTCATGTATTTGATTTGAACCAGATGTTAATGAACATTGAATATGTAAAATAAATCTTATGCCTGTAGAGTTGTGAATTATACACACCAGTGATTGATTTCAAATAAACGTTGAAGGCACTAGGGACAATCTAACACGACATACAATTTCCTGATTAAAACAATCCATGAACTGATGAACGTTAATTATGTGGCATATGCTTTGCATCTACTAAGGATGCGTTTGAACTGACAGCACCAATTACTGGCTTTCATGTTTGAAAATAAACCTCATCACATGTTTTTCATCTGAATAAGTCATCATTTCACGACAATGACAATTATTATGCTAAGTATTTAAGTCTATAAACAATAAAAAAGAAAACCACGAGTCATCGAACAGAAAGAAGGTTTACATATTTAGCTGAATTAATATAATTATTAGAAACAAAAAAGCCTTGTTTGGGAACTGAAAACAAATAATTTCATAGTATCACTCATTGTCCTTGAATATGTTTTGTTTTTCTGTCGTTGTTTCTTTCAGGGACATTAGATAACAACAGAGGAAAACCTGACTATGCATTTAATAGTAACGTGCTCAATGTGTACAGTTGCAGAGTTGCTAGAGGCATGCCAGACTGAATTTAGTATTATCATAATGTGATTATCAATTTACAGGTGACTGACCTATGCAATAGCTCTGACTAACGGAACGAGTATTAACTGCCATACTCATAAGGTAAGAAAATAAACATGCTACCCTTCTGCTGTTCATGGGCAGCTACTTAGCGATATAATGAATGTTAGGTCCCGTTCAAGTTTCAAGATAAATGAGTATACCCGGGACAGAGATGATTATGGTTACTAGTCATTTATATTCAAATCTGTCATTTCTCGAACGAAGAGCGATTTCTGTTGTCCAACTTGTCTTGATTACGGATGTGAAAGGTTCAGAGTATTTGACTAATATGGAAAATGAATTATAATTATGATTTGTAGAGTGTACCCGTGTCGATAGTCTAGTCTAGTGATAAAGAGCAAATCATTCCATATATGATGGTACTTTCTGAAATAAAGACCTGCGAAATATGTTTTCCATCTATCTTGGATAAACATTTACCATTTTGAAAATGTTACTATAATATTAAATTATGGAGAAAAATATATATTTTAATGTAATTTTAATGTTTTACATACCTAAAGCTTCTCATTGAAACTGGACCATCAATGAAATTAAATAACGGACTGTTTCTTTTTTTAAAAACTAACCATGTTAAACCAAAGTCATACTGAAAATGTTGAATGACTATAATACTCTGCATTATTGAATGCAATAAAACTTTGCTAGTTGTTTGGTTAATGGTCTGTCACCGTTATGTTTTCCATTCAGATATGCGATACAATATGTTCCTGTAACATGTACCAATAGCATACAAATGTCCTACTAGTATAAGGTACATATATGCTTCCCTGTTTCTGATAGGATACAACTTCCTGATTAATTTACCTTGTGTACATTCAGCTATTATATTCAATTTGTCCATAAACTGACAAATAATAATAATTATAACAATAAGATATTGTTGTTTGCAAGGAGGGGCAGATGTAGATGTTAACCAAATTAGTTTCGAAAACATAACTTATACAGATCAGTCGCATGACAAAGATTTACGACCAAATTAATTTGTATCACATTGACTATGTCATTTATCATCTATTAATATAATGTGAAACCAAAATAATACATCCGTCCCTGGCTCGCAGTAAGCATATATTACAATTTAATGTCATATTCGTTTCTAGGCAGGAGAGAGAGAGAGAGAGAGAGATAGAGAGATAGAGAGAGAGAGGTGTGTGTGCGGGTGGTGGTTGGAGATTAGAGAACGTACCTTCATATACAAGAATATCCATGTTACTGGAATTCAACATATGCCTAATGATACAAATAGAAGTTGTACAAGGTGTTATTATACGAAAAGACATGTATTCACAGCGATTAATTAACAAATCATAATGGCGGTATGTGGTGAATAATTTAAACTTATATTAGAAGAAATAATAAAGTGTTATGATGTCTGAGAGTTTGCTCAGATTTATTCATTTACCACTTCACTGACAGCAATCCATAACTCTGCAACATAATAATATGCGAGTCAGGTAGAATAAATATTTCCCAGGATTTTTGTGACCAAACCAGTTCATTGCATTAAATCTTTGATAAATAAGCTTATGGGATAGCTCTGTCTTTATTATCATACTAATTTTAAACCTTCAGAAATCAGCAATACATCCTAACAAAGAAAACATTTTAACCCAATACCCTGATATATGAGTATTAAAACTATGAATCTTTGTCTTTATGTATCGCTTAATTTTGTACCTGCCCATAAATAACAAACATCTTCGTTTACATTTAAAACATGTAAAAATAGCTTCAAATTCAGTTTTATTACATGTTTCTTTTTAAACGGTGTGCCAGGTTGAGATATGGCAGTACCTGTACCAAACATTGACGATTATCGTATCATATCATTTGTGAGAAAGAATTGGTATGAAAAATATAACGCGTGAGTCAAGAAATAAATGGGACAGCAATTTCCAAACGTTTCTCGTTTCGTTCATCAGTATAGATCTTTTAACGTGTACAAATAATAGCAGGTATCTGAGGTTTTTGCAATCGTTAGCAACCTCTTTTGCTGCTCAACACCATACTATAATTTTTTCCGTTGCAAATTCAACTTGTGCTTGTCACTTTACTTTATGCAATTCCCCAGCTGTTGTCGATATAAATAATGTACAAAATAATAATCTTGCAATATGCATTTTTTTATATTCCCACAAAATAATTAACTCTCTGTTTTCCCAACAGTAAATATCAAATGGTTATAAATAAGTCAAGTTTTAATAACACAGTCCGCACCTCCCTCAGACAAATAATGTTTTCGGTTCTTTTCTTTCAAGATAAGGAATGCATTTATCAACTATCGTTTACGTTACATGACGGTACTACTATACAATTTTAATGGTAACATCAAGGCCTTATCATGTCTGCAAAAGAGTGTTCACTGTCTGCCAGTTCAAATCTCAGCGTCTACATTTGCTTGTCTCTTTATTATAATTATATCCGCCTATATATGTCCTTTAAACACAGTACCCTTGAAAAGTATATAAACAATCAGATCAAGTATAATCTTTCCAGTTTTGTTTAGACTCAAGCTCTCTAACTATGTAACAGAAAAGAAGTGGGACCACACTTTCTGAGTACAATTGATCAAGCATTTTCTTGTGTCTCTAAGTTATAATAAGAAACATTAGAAGACACTCTCATCGTTGTTTATTACATCACAAATAATCCTTAAAGTTTTAATGCAAAACCAAATTTACGCAATGTTCTGGGTGAATTCCAATAGTCCTAAATGTACTGGTATACGACATTGTTTCATTTGAGAGACAATATGACGTCCAGGGAAAGTGTATTATTGTATAGGCATTGCATCTTGATCTACTAAGTCTGCTTGACTAATAGCGCATCTACAACATCATTGGTTATACACCAAGATAGTTCGCACTATATCGTTGGTAAAAGTCAATTGTTTGGCTCTCATTTCAGGTCTAATTTCCACTATCAAATGGTCACGTAAACATAAAATGTGATTTGCATCTTATCTTCACTGGTTGATTTTAAAATGCTCGTTTGGTAGATTAAGTGGCTATATCATAGCCGGGAAATATGAGCTAAGTCGTATTGTCTTTGCATTTTATATACAAGTTGATGAATACAAGGACTCTAGGCTATTTTTTTGCATCCAGTATGTACGTTGCATTATAAAAAGAAATACTTATATGCATTTATATCTATCTATCTATCTATCTATCTATCTATCTATCTATCTATCTATCTATCTATCTATCTATCTATCTATCTATCTATCTATCTATCTATCTATCTATCTATCTAGTCTACGTCTCAATTAGACCAATGCAGATATTTTAGAAAACCTTAAAGCAGCTGCTCGTGGTTTAAACTTTCTGTCTGAGGTATCCTTAGGTACTCTTGCCGCACGGTATATACAATAGTGGTAATATACTATTCGTATTAGTACGTACTATTTGCAGCATGTAATGTTTGGATATAGCTTGCTTAAATACTCTTACCTCGTAGAGAGAAGGACTTGGTCGTGAGGCGGTAAATCTTTCGATCCTATGTCAAGATCCCAAAATTTAAGATCGTTGAAATATTTACTTCCGTCAATCACCGAGTGTCTGCCATGTACCTCCACTGTAGACTGCAGGTGCTGAAAAAGTTATACTGACTATAAACATAGGAGGTAATCAAAAAGTACTAAAATGATCTGGTAACAGCAGGTTGTTTTCTATATTAACAAACATGAATATTTGAAAACGATACTGCTATTTCGAGTTAGTTCTTTAATTCAGTTCTGATCACCTGCAATATAACGTATACAAATAAATAATTGATTCAAACGTGCATACTATTATATTTAAGGGCTTAAGGGGATTTATATATGTGAATTTATTTTCCCGAACGGACTCATCCTGTATACATTCTTATTAAAGGTTTCGGTTGTGATTCAAGTAAATATAATACAGGAAAATCATACAATGTAATGAACGAGACATAAGGAAGATATATATATATATATATATATATATATATCTATATATATATATATATCGTTGTGTGTCTGCGTTTTGTTCCTATCATAATTGCAGTCAATGGAGATTAGGAGATTAGATTTTCTGACTAATTTAAACGAAACATGTCCGTTGTTTACGTATTATTCGATGTTGTGTGTGAATATTTTGACATCTTTTTTAAACTACTTCTGTGTCTTAGCATTCCCCAAAACATTAAGCGATTAAATAAATACTATAGTCGCTTCATATAATGCATTCCGTTTTTAAATTAACTAAGGCGAATACACAACTGATAATTCTTTTTATATTCATGATAATTTAAACCACGCTTATGTTCAAAGTTGTTCGATGTGGGATCATGTGGGTTTGGGTCGAGTTCAAATTTAAATATCATGTATACAGTGAAAATAGACTTTCACTGGCTTTTCCAAAATGATCCAATGCTGAAGATGTTGATGAGCATATAGTCTTAAATGTACTACTATAAGAATGTCGTGAAATTGTGCTAATTTGTCATTGGACGAACTACAATACAATTAGCCCAGAATTTGCTTAAATTCATGGCAATTGCAATAGTAATAGGTGCACGTTGTACTTCCATAGATTAATAAGTTGAACAAACAATTACAACCCAAATGAAACACTGAAAACAACAAAAGTCACGATTCCACTGACTATGATCCCGATCATACTTAATATGTTGACTTAAGTTGATAATGATTGTAATATACAACTCTTACTCTTAGAGGAAATATTAGCTCTATATTGCTTACACAAATGAAGGCTAATAATCACGTACAGCATAAACATGTTTTTTGACAAGGTCAAGTACAAAATATAATTGTAACTTATTATAAATGAAGAATATTAACAGACGAAAATTGAATGTACATAACAAAAAGTTCTTTATACTTCCTTACTCAAGATAAATGTGGACAAATACAAAAATACTAAATGAAATTATAAACCATATGTAAGGAGCATGCTGGACAGAAATGTTTCAAACATTAATATAAAACTCTGTGGTCTCATATTCATGACACTTTAAACGTTTATATTAATCTTATTAGCAAACTAGAATGACTGCCAGTCAAGATTAAATAAAGCAATGTATCAAAGTTTGAAAGGTAAGTGTAGGTATGTCTTTAGCAAACCGAGCAACATGGTGGTACAATTTTGTAATATTTTACAGTACATACAAAGTCTGAGACAGTCATCCCAATACTTTCATTTACTGAGTTTAAAAATAATTTAGGATGAATACGCTATAATACAATTAATTCAAAATTCCCTAATCGAGTTGAAAAACATGATGATTTTTGTGGCTATTGTTGATTTTTAAGAAACTTTCGTCACATGCTATCTACATGCGTGTTAAAGTAAGAAAACGGATGATCTTGGGTACACATCCTACTCCATTGGAAGTTACTGGCAAGCAATCTACATACCAACATTGAGTGAGGTAAGACTGGAACTCACACATAGGTGAGTTGTTTGAGTGGTAGGGAAGTGCCAGAAACCTATTACACTCTTTCTCATGGGGCTACCTATTGAGAAGAGCATGAGTAAAGGCTATGTTAATAGGAAGAAAAAGTAATTGTCTTATAATTAGACCATTTCAAGTTGAACGAAATGTACAAGATTAACCATGCATAAATACCATCGGATACTTAAATACTCCATCTTAATAGTTCCAGTTTCAACAGAATCGAATAGGTTTGTATTAGTATCAGACGTATACATCCCTTGGAAAGTATGGATGTATTTATCGGGAAGTATGCTGTGCTCGAAACGCTTCATTACCAAACTTTTAACAAACATGTAAAACATGATGTCTGCTAATAATACAATTAGTAGTATTATTACACGCATATTGTTCTACCTTTCATTCTAAGTGTGACTGATATTTCTTAATAAGTAATTGTATTCAGATACTTGACAATGCATTTTAAAAGTGTTAAAAAAGACGTTTTTGGGGAAAACCAGGAGAAAGAAATGGAGTAATTAAACTTTTAACCTGGGCTGTAATGATCAAAATAATTCTTTTTATTGCAGATATTGTGATAATCATGAGAGGCTTAATTGTAAAAGCTGCTAAATCATATCGAAATATGTAATGTACCTATATAATTTTCCTTTTAATTGTTTTCATGGTGATGTAACTTCTTATTTTGCCCATATGATTTGGCCATCATAAGAACAGTGTCAAATAACAGTTGCTAACGTTATACATTTATCACTGTAAGATTCTTTGCTGATATGCTACTACTACTACACACACATATATGTATGTATGAATGTATGCATGGAAGTATGTACGTATGTATGTATGTATGTATGTATGTATGTATGTATGTATGTATGTATGTATGTATGTATGTATGTATGTATGTATGTATGTATGTATGTATGTATGTATGTATGTATGTATGTATGTATGTATGTATGTATGTATGTATGTATGCATGTATGTATGTAAGTATGTAAATATGTAAATTTAAACGTCCGATTATGCCAATAAATCGTATAAAATGAAGGCACAATCAGAAAACAAATTTTGTCAAAATAAGTTTTTTTATCGTTCTTCTAAAAAAATAAAACTTTTTTGGCCTTTGTGTCTGCCATATTATAAATAAAATGTATCTAACTTTTCTTTGATTATGTTATATTCTGCTATAATGGTTATTTTGTTTGTGTTAGTGGCATATTATGTTCCTCTATTACAGCTATCGGACGATAATAACATACGGCGTGTTGAACAAGTGAAAAGTCATTTTGAAATAAGAAGAGTAACGAATGCTTTTCAGTTTGTTTGCTGATATATTTTATTATATAATATATGAATACAATTCATTTATGTTTGATCTGAATCTCACAGCATCTGACGTTATGAGGCTTATTCAATCTCTCTTATTTCTCTGTTAACGCTTAATTAGTTTTCAGTCACATGTCCACATCATTGTATTTCTAAGTAGGTTGTATATATACATATACAGTTATCAGAACACAACTATCAGAGTTCTGGCATATATATATATATGTCTTTCATTATAAGATCTCGCGTGAAATGAATATTAATTAGGAATGACGATGAATCAACGGTAATTAGTAGTTTATTTCTACTACCACAGTTAGCTTTATAATTGTCATCCGAGTAAAACAAATATAATCAGCGTTATGCTTAGAGTTACGTATATATTTATTGGACCAGACCATCGTCATATTCATCACAACTAGATCGTAATAAGAACTATAGTTAATAGCATAACCTCCGTCATTTTGTTTTCTTATGTTTCTTTATTTGTTCATTTGGTTTCACATTAGTGCTTTAAAATATGTATGCATTTAACCTGTCTTCACATTAGTGCTTTAAAATATGTATGCATTTAACCTGTCTTTGTTTTGATATAGTGATAAGAAGAATATGTTTTTTTTCTATAGTTATCATCAAATGTTTTTATATATGTTACGGTGGTTGTTTCAATTATTGATATTAGCCAAACTAATTGTTTAACGAACTAGAGGTGTATCGATTGGGAATATGGTACCCGATTTGTATAGTTTGCATGTTGTCTTATATCTGCTGCTCGTACCGTGTGCAATTACATATTCAATACATTTAAACGTATCTATTGTTTTGTTTCTTTGTACTACACCTGATTTAAAAGTACAAACTTGACACATGTATGGAATAGATTATGATGTATTGATTCCATTTATTCAGACAATATTATGTAATATTAGGCATCGTTTCAGTACAAAATCCTTTTCGGATATCTTTAATGGTACACATTATTACAACATACCTCGGTATGGGAGTTTCGTGACATAAAACTGTTGCCTAAATACTTCAATAATAAAGCTGAATGCTTCTTGTGGAGTAACCATCACAGATGTCATGACTTGATCAAGCATAGCTTGTTCAAGCTTTGATTTTAGTAAGTATAATTGTCTGTATTATACAATGTGATTTCGAATTTGATTTATCATGCCTCCACATAAGTTTTGGAACACATTAGAACATAATATAATGTTCAAAGGGTGATATAATCACAATCCATTGTCGATGGCTTTAGTACATTGGTGCTTTCAATAGATACTATCTTAACTTGCAAATCATAAAGTGAAATACAATGAAAAGGAAATGCTAAAAACGAATACGTATTTTGTTTAAATAGCATGTTGCCACAAACCTTACATCAATGCATCAGTTGTATTGAACTTTGAATGGGAGAAACATATCCAGAATACAGAGGATAGGGATTTCAGGATGTACTCTATACTTAGTCTTGGATTATCTTCACCAGCACCATAACTAATGAGTTCATTCACCTATGTAAGGCGCTAAAACAGCATTGTCTTGTCCCACTTAGATTGTAAATAAGTATGTTAACAATTTGTGAAATGAAAGATCTAATAACATCACGTGTGGTAGTCTCTCGAGTCGAGGAAGACAAGTTGTGCATTTTCATTCAACGATGGACACGCATGTGACTCCGGAGTCCGAATTCTGATACACACATGCGGTTGCAGGTGGGGCATGGGACACCGGTGGTTGTTGGTATCTGGGATACATTTCTGTGGCGTCTCTCACGGGTTGCAGCAAGAAGCTGGCAGCGGTCAGCCTCAGAGGTGGAGCATGCTTTTCTGGTCATTTCTCGCCAATGCTTTCTGTCTGATGCAGCGTGGTCGAGCTGGCGAGGTTGAAGGTCTGCCCATTTGATGTTTGTCTTGAGGTTGTCTTTGTACCTCTTGTGAGGGCGGCCATGGTTTCGGTTCCCCAGAGATAGCTCGCCATAGAACAACTGCTTTGGGATTCTGCTTTGATCCATGCGGATGACATGGCCAGTCCATCGAATCTGGGCCTGGTTTATTTTGGCTTCGATGCTTGTTTTGTTGGCTCTATCAAGGACTTCCAGGTTGGTGATTCGGTCCTGCCAGTTGATCCGCATGATGGATCTCAGGGAGCGCTGGTAGAATTGTTCTTACTGACTGATGTGACTTCTGTAGAGTGTCCACGTATCACAGCCATATCATAGAGACGTGAGGACAACTGCATTGTACACCTTCAGCTTTGTTGACAGGCGTATGTCCTTGTGCTGCAAGACCTGGGTTCGGAGTCGTCCTAGTGCTTGATTGGCTTTTTGGGTCCTCGCAGTGATCTCTTTGTCCAGAGAGCCATCACTAGATATTGTGCTGCTCAGGTATTTGAAACTATCCACATTCTTCAGCTGCATGTCGCCAATGGTGATACAGGGTTGCGAATGTACAGTGTTTGGGGCGGGCTGGAAGATGACTTCTGTCTTTTCTAGACTAATTGTGAGTCCAAATAGGTTGGAGGCTTCAGAGAATCTGTCCAAGATTGCTTGTAGGTGGTTCTCATCATGGGCCATGACGGCGCAGTCATCCGCAAAGAGTGCATCAATGATGAGTCTTTATAGTGTCTTGGTTTTTGCAGCTAGGCGACGGAGATCAAACAATGAGCCATCCAGGCGATACCTAATGTAGATGCCAGTGTCAATATCCCGTATGGCATGGAGCAGTACCTGTGTAAAGAAGAGGTTGAAGAGTACTGGAGCGAGTACACAACCCTGTTTGACACCATTAGATATGGGGAATTTCTCTGAGGGTTCACCGTCTGAGAGAATCTCTCCATTCATGTCAATGTGGTGGAGCCGGATGAGGTTGGTAAACTTCTGAGGACAACCAAGTTTCTTGCTTACTACCCACAGTCTGTCTCTGTTGACTGTAGCGAAAGCCTTTGTCAGATCCACGAAGACAGCATATAGATTCATGTTCTGCTCAAGGCACTTCTCTTGCACTTGTCTCACTGCAAAGACCATGTCAACAGTGCTGCGGTCTGGGCGAAAACCACACTGAGACTCGGGGAGGTTATTTTCTGACACTGCTGCAATAAGCCTGTTGAGCAAGATGCGAGCAAGTATTTTGGCAGCAACGGGAAGCAGGGAGATGCCTCTGTAGTTACTGCAGTCCTTACTTGTGCCTTTTTTATAGAGGGTCACAATTGATGCATCACGGAGGTCGTCTGGCATCTTTCTTTCGTCCAGATGCTGATTAGAACGTTGTAGAATGCCTCCAGAGACTGCTTACTGAGATTGTTGTACACCTCCGCTGGGATACCATCCTTTCCAGGTGCCTTGCCACAGTTTGTTTGTTTAATGGCCCTTCTCAATTCCTCCATCTTTGGCGGAATTTCCAGTTGTTTGAGCATTGGCTGTTCGGGTATTTGGTCAAGAACAGATTGGCTGACCGATGAGGGCAGGTTTAGGAGCTGATTAAAGTGCTCTTTCCATCTTTCCTTAATGCTATTCTTGTCTTTTATTAATGTACTGCCATCTGCGTCAAGCAAGGGCGTAGGGCTGGACTTTGTGTGGCTGAAGATTGACTTGATGGCGTTGTAGAACTCTTTGGAGTTGTTAGTGTCGGCATAGCTTTGCACTTCGTCAGCTTTCTTTTCCCACCATTGGTCATGCATCCTGCGGATATCTCTCTGAAACTCAGCCTGATAGGTCTTGATGCGACCTTTCTTGGGGATGGAGTTTGTGTCATTCTTCCAGTCCATAAAAGCTTTCTTTTTTCTGGCAAGCAGATCTTCAATGGCAGCGTTGTTCTCGTCGAACAAGTCTTGATGTCTTCGCTTCTTTGGACCCATGGTTGCCATAGCTGTTTCTCTTATTATGTCCCTGAGCTTGGTCCATTTTTCAGAGGCGTTTTCACATAACGGTCCGTTTGTTGACAGCATGTCATCTAGTCTCTTCTGGAAATCGAGCTTGGTGGAAGGCTGCTGCAGTTTGACAATGTTGAGGGCTGTGCGCACAAGCTTAGGACGTCTTAGGTGGTGAGGGGCAATGTGCAGCTGTAGGGTAGTTCTGACAAGTCTGTGGTATGTCCAGCATTCTGCTCCTCGCATGGCCTTGGTAATTTGGACATCCTTGGCATCAAGCTCGCGTAGTATTACATGGTCAATTAAGTGCCATTGGCGAGATCTGGGGTGCATCCAGGTGCTCTTGTGTTAGTCCGCCATTCTAAACATTGCGTTTGTGATTAGGAGGTTAAATTATGTGCATTTGCTGAGTTGGAGCAAGCCGTTGCTGTTCATTCTGCCGACACCGTGCTTGCCAAGCACACCTTTCCATCGAACATAATCGCAGCCAACACGGGCATTGAAGTCCCCCAGTAGTATGATATTGTCGTCAGCTGGAATTGAGCTAAGTACAGGTCCGCATAGAACTGCTAGATGGTTTCTGCTTGACTCGATAGGGTAGGGGCGTATGCACTGATGATTCTTTTGTGCCGTTTGTGGCTTATCGGTATTCGCTATTTCATTAGCCTCTCATTGATACCAACCGGCATTTCCGGGAGTCGCTTCAGAAGACTTGATTTGATAGCCAGGCCGACTCCATGGATCCTGTCTTCATTTTGGGCTTTTCCTTTCCAGAAGAATGTGTATCCGCTGGCTAGCTCAGTACGAGAAACCTCTTCTGCGAACCTGGTTTCACTCAAGGCTGCAATGTCAATATTGTAGAGTGCTAACTCTTTAGAAACTAGAGCTGTTCTCCTGTGGGGTCTTGCTACGTTTTCTTCCATGAGAGTACGGATGTTCCATGCTCCAATAATAAGTTTTTTTATTCGATTATTTCGAACGCAGATATGGATGATCTTGCCAGCTGCGGTATGCTGACCAGATTTTTACAAGGCAAGCTTTTTTTAGGCCACCTTTTCTAGGCCTCTCCTTATTCAGGGTGAGCAGCGCCATCCTAAAAAGGTCTGCTCAGTCACCCCTGCATGCTGCCGAACTGTTCTGCTGCCTTGGGTACAGAGCAGAACGACCACTTGTCCAAGGGCCGCCTACGTGCAGGTCTCTGACTACAACTCCCAGTGGTCATCTCCATCTGTTGCGTCGCCAGTCGCCCATCGCCGTAGGACTTTGGTAGATGTTGGTAAAGAACGATGAGTGTGATGATAAGGATGAATGATAGTTGCACAACACAACCTGTGCGTGAAGAGATTAATGTGAAACAGCCTTTGCACAGAGACAGCCTCACTCTCTCGGCCTTGGTAGTTAGAACTCAGTGGTACGATGATTCTTCACGGCTGGGGACTACTTCGGCTGCATTGGATGGCTATGACGTCTTCCGTGCCTTGTCATACCCTACGTTCTCCAAACATCGTTTGCACATTCGCCTTTGTGGCCGTTGGATCACTCAGTTGATCTCTTCCGCCCACTCTGCCGAATCTGGCTTTACATGCAAGGATAGGCAAGCTCCTAAGTCACCGAGGGTTTGAGGCCCGTTGGCTACCCTCCACCTGGTTTAGCCGGCCAGTCAAAGCCGTTGACCGTGGTGTGGCCGCTGTGCATGCTACAGCTGCTTGGAGCCACAGGTAAGGGCTGAGCGCCTGGTGAGGACCAAAGATGGGCAGGCTACTCCCGAAGGAGCACGACATGCCACCCATCAGAGGTACTACTACTCCTCCCAGAGCACCCTGAACACCACTATATTATATATATATATATATATATATATAAATATATATATATATATATATATATATATATATATATATATATATATATATATATATATATATATATATATATCGATTTTATCAGATTTTGCTTAGGATGTAACGCATTTCAAAATTAATTTGGGATCACGTTTTGAATACGAACACACCAAGATCCATGCAGCCAACGCAAATATATTTCCCGTGCATGCTTAGCAAACGTAATTGTGCTGGTCCAGTGTAGTCACAGATCGTTCGATACCCAAAAGCCTTAATCAAATTAAGTATGTGAATTAAATGAATGCTAACGTGTTATATAATCACGTATACAATACTTACACCGTTGATAATGTGTATTAAATATTCCCTTGAGTCCATGGTGGATTTATGCTATCTATCATCGGGTCTCGTGGAATTTACTATCGCTAGAAACCTGCAAGTAGAGATTATATCTAAATATATAATCGTTGTGATTCTTTGAAATACGAAATGTAGTAATAACCATAAAGATTAAATGAGTGTGATCTAAGTCTCAATCGCATTGCCAGGTCTAACGAAGTTTTGTACGTTTCCAACTTCAGAAATATCAACCTCACACACCTGCTTTGAAGCTGAAATACATAATATAAGGGCGAATGTATTTGCAAAGGCAGTTATAGCACAAACTGTTTGGTAACAATGACAGAGTTAAATGCCTTACTTTGTGTATAGTCTTGAATTGGAAGAAATATGTCTCGGAAGTTATCTCAAACACTCACTGGCTGACAAATAAATACCGTCTGTTCTAGAGGGTTGGTCAAATACTGACTTGAGCGCATAATGAAAATCTTTTTTCCAGATCAACGCCCACGTGTCTCTACACATTCGGTTTAAAAAGATTAATTTCACTTTATGTATGCTTCCGTTGCCCACAGTCCCAAGGTACTACCAACGTGTTTTCTCCGAAGACGAATATGTATCAATGGATTGTACACCTCGTGCTGCATATCTCATAACATAATGTCGTCTATATTATAGTTTCTGATACGCGATAAGTGTTAGAACGCTCAGACTTGTGATCTAATTATGTGATGAAATCATATATCATTACAGAAAAGAAACAACCTGACAGCACACAGCCTTGTCCTGCACCCTGCTTAATATTCAAGCGTTTGGATAGTATTCCCGCAAATAAAATATAATGTGTTAGTCCCTCGCACGAGATTTTCGTGTTGCGCCAGGCCATTTATTTTTTGTTCAGCTTGTATAGTAACCCGTTATGCCAAACTGTGTTGAATGCTTTAGCATTATCAAGACATGTAGCATATACAGGATTGTCTTGATTCATATAGAAGCGTATATTCTGTTAAACATATCGTTGCAGTGATACTACCGCAAATATTTACAAAACCCTGTTGAAATCAATCAGGAACACAGACTGACGACAGAGCAAAACACCTTTTTCTAGGCTGTAAAATGTTACTTGAAGAACGAAACGTTTTCTTTGAGAGAGTGATTGAAACACTATAGGTGAGAGACGCGGTTAACGTGTTTAATCAAGAAGACTATACATACTTGGATACACCTCTTGGAAGCAGGGTTGACTGCAACAAGTCAATTGATGATGATGTATGGGTTAAACGCTTCGGGTGACTACAAAAAGCATATCTTCAAAATACTATAAAACGTGTACCCTACTATCAACCAACAAGTCCTAACATAGCATTAATACTGACTAGTATAACGCTTAGGAAATGGTCCAACGTCCTCCTGTCTAAAATCCACACATTTAGTTATATAAAAATTCGTGGAGAACTAAAGTTTTCTGATTCATATATAGTTAGTTTTAACACAAATTGTCGTCTCCTGTCTTTTTTTCTTCAGGTGTCATGTTGTTTCCTATATATCAATATGAAAAAAATATGTATACACATACGTGATTGTGTGAATGTCCATTTGAGTGAATGTGTATGTATATATCTATCTATCTATCTATCTATCTATCTATCTATCTATCTATCTATCTATCTATCTATCTATCTATCTATCTATCTATCTATCTATCTATCTATCTATCTATCTATCTATCTATCTATCTATCTTTCTATCCATCGGTCTGTCTGTCTGTCTATCTGTCTGTCTCCGCATGTTTTCCGAACGTTACGTATACGTATAAGTTTAACTTATTGTAAAAGTTTGTATATGTATTTATACATATACAGACATACACACAATCATATATATATATATATATATATATATATATATATATATATATATATATATATAAATATAATGGTTCTCTGCACGCTATCCAGAAATGGTTTTACAATGTCAACATCCTTCGTCATTGTGACCCAATTGCTCTAGTTATTATTCTTGTGCAATATCGTGGATATTATTTCTTATCACTGTACCATTATAAAATTCAATAATTAATGTGTGGATAATAAAAGCAGGATTGTCTTTACAACTACTAGACTTTTTAATAATTGACATGCAGTGATTTTCAGAAAATGGAATGAAACAATAGAAAATCTAGAAGTAGATAAGATAAGATGAAGAAGTGTGTTATGTGTGGAATTGATTGGGCAGGTATATTCTTATTGATTTAGATGAAAATGTATACTCTTGTTTTAATGACATGTTTCATCCGGTCATTTCAAACTAATGAAAACAAATATTTTATATCGTAATATTTTTCGCAGAAAATACTTTATAAAAGCATATAATAAAATTGATAAGGTACCTCTGTTGAGGGAGTTTACAGATGTATTATATATGTAATTGTCTTGCTATGTTGTGAATGTAAATCTTCACTACTAGATATGTACATATTGATGCTATCTGATTATGTTACTATATAATTTCGTTTCGAATTAGAGTCGCATGTTTTGTGGAAATATTACAGACACAAATCATTTGTTACATTGATTATCAGTCTTCTTACAATTGCCCGTTTATAATTTTACATCGCATAAAAGGTTCTCACTGACAGTTGAAAGGTTGTTTATGCTATATTCCCAAGCTTTATCTTGTCTTTATCATAGAAGCAACAACCGGTGAGGAAACGGATTGGTTGAGAGACTGGACCACACAGACCGACAAACGAGGTGTCACTGGTTCTGACCACCCTGACCAGTTGTCTTTCCATCTCAAACGCAGGACACAAAATTTGGCATTAAACTTGAAGAGGAATGATCTGATTGATCCAAATACTGACATATAATAGGCGGTAAGCGTGTTCATTGAAACAATCAATCTAATTCAGATATAGTAACCATTGTCTTCTTTATCGTACATTAAATATTAGTGAAATATGTGGTTTATTATAAGATCATAAACCTCATAAAACCAATGTAATGGTATAATGTTTATTAAAGTGAGTTTCATAAACGCACACTATTAAATTTCTTAAAGACTAGTGGAACTAAGCACCTTGAAAATCTCTAACGTCTGACAAACACCATGGAGTGTCCAACCTTTATCGTTAAATGCTATAATATAAATACAAGTTCAAATTGGCGCATCGGTGATGCTGACATGCCAATGCCATCATTTCAAATAATAGACTCATATTTAATGCTTAAAACTCAAGTTTAAAAACAAACCACTAATATGGATCATATATAATATGCAGAACACACATCGCACAATGCGATCAATCGTCAGGTGGTACTATATGCTGATCATATTATAAATGTATAGATATAGAAGAAAAGCAAATCGGAAAAAAACACAAAAGAAATGATGAAAGTAAATTTAATTTAGGAACTATTTATTGAGCTTTTTGAGGTGTCTGCCTTAGATATTGAGAGAAGCAAGAAATAATTGAGTTACACTAATCCAGTCTTGAAAATACTAATGAACACGAGTGATTTAGTGGCATCCTTTGAAATATAATTTCGAATGAAGCTGTTTCGTCTCAGCTCAAGATATTAAGCCTTGCAAATGTTGATGACATGTTAGTAAAATGTGAGAGTATTATCTAGATTAGAACCTAGTTTTTGTACTTGTTGCATGACTTTAACGTTGGTGTTACTGATATGTACTGTCTGCAGGTTGTTACATGTCATCCATGATTTCACTTTAGAAATACATTGGATGGTAGCATCAACGTTATCTGGGTGGCTAAACTTGTATATTTAGGTGTTATCAGTTTAAAAATACACTATATATATATATATATATATATATATATATATATATATATATATATATATTTATATGTATATATATATATACACTGGGGGGATTATGTAATATATCAAGTGCACGAACATGCCCCTGTGGAATACCACACCATATATCAACCAAGCTGAAGTGTATTCAATTTGCTTATACCATTTGTGTTTTGTTGACTAAATAGAATACGAACCACATTAGAGGTTATTTTCAATGTCAAATACATGCTGGGAACAGTGAAATATTAGAGCCTGGTATATAGTGTCAAATGTTCAGAAATACGTATATACATACATCCGTATCATTAGCAGGCAGCACTAAGTATTCTGGAAACTCCAAACAGCTCTAAAAAGCATATCGCCACCTCAACCAGCTACATAAAAGAGAAACAGTTCTAGACAGCTTTAGACAGATCTAGACAGATTTATTTATCTCTAATCAGCTCTTGGCGTCTAGTCAGCTGTAAAAAGCTCTAGTCAGCAACAATACAACCAAACGGGTCATACTAATGGGTTCTGAAAAACTCTAGATAAATGCTAATATATTAAACTCTAATAGCAACTTGTAATTCAAAGTTCACAACGTTTCAAATCTGCGTTGTAATAAATGCATTATTACACGATATGACATTACACACTGAATACGCGTCTAATATCAAATTAAATGTAAATTTAATAAGTACCCCTATGGCTGGAGAACACAGTAGAGTGCGTGTACTCCTTGGTAAGATCTGATTTGGTCGTTTGACTAGTGTTCAGTTAGTAAGAGAAAACCCTTAAATCCATAAGATAGTGCGGAATAGTCAGGGTAAAATAACCTTGTAGATCATAGATCGCAAGTCATTTGATGCGAGATACAGTCGCTTACCTGGAACACCAATTTTTCACCCAAGATGACGTTTTACGCATGTACAAGGAAGATAAGTAAATTGTTACAAGGCATAAACAAGTTATATGTTGCCTTATTCTGTGACAAAATGATTCAGACGAGTCACCGAGGGTGAGGTCTGCAATGTTACTGCTCTCCAAAGCAGAGAGCATGTCAATAGATAATTTCAGAAGAGTAGTTTCAGCGGTGTGGCAAAGGCGATAAGCGGACTTTACATTGCTGAAAGACTGTTTTCAGTCAAATAATATACAATATGAGTTAGAACA
>JARLTB010000220.1:13267500-13270000 GCA_030141615.1 Unio pictorum | reverse complement strand
GCTATCTTTCCTGTGATAAGATACTTTTGGTCCCGTAATATTTATCAGAAATATTCTGCCTTATATACCCTCAAATAGGTGAGCAGAATTCACGGCAAACTTACCGTGCACCCCGTTAATCTAATGTTCCGGACTTCATGTGATTCGCAGTCAGGCACATGCAAATCGGTACATGCCGCTTACCTTGGAGAAAACCACTTATTCACCCCAGGTAACGCATGTACAACGAAACAACAAAAAAATGGTGAGATTAGTTTGTAATTTAAAACAAAAATTCAATTTTCGCTTAATTCTGTGACAATAATACCATTTTCCAAATAAAATTTCTCAATCAACACTTATCTGAAAATAACCGTAAAAATAATTTTAGCAGTTATATATGTGGTAATTATTTGCTGTACAATGCTTTTTTGGAATCAGTTATTATTGTCCATGGTGAACGTTATGTCCAGATTACATGTATAAATGTTTTTGTATGTACTGCTGAAATACGTTGTTCAAATTAAATTTGAAATACGTCAACCAGCCTCATGATTGAATCATGTATATGATCTTAGTTAAATTATATTTTATTCAAGATAATTAAGAGCAGACTGATCTCCTTACCACGTTATTTGTGTTACAGAATTTTCAGTAGTGGGTTAGATTATCTACGTATTTCATATAGTCTCTTTTTCAGTTTCGCTTGAATGATTTGATTATATTTACTTAAAATGAGGACATTTTCACTTTTTCTTGTTTTCCTTTAATGTTTATGAGTTATAATCTATTTCATTTTGAATTAGTAGGGAAAAAGTCGTACAACACAACTGTTAAATTTTTTCTACATTTGCTAGATGTGTGAAATTTTTCGTCTTGCAACATTTGCAATGTTATTATCTTCCTTGATAGGGTAATCAATGTATTTCCGTCGTTGTCTCCAGTGGATAGTGTCGTGTGTGTGTGTGTGTGTGTGTGTGTGTGTGTGTGTGTGTGTGTGTGAACTGTTGATTTTGATTTGCAACGTAGCTTAAATACTTTCTGAATGATATTGCAATGATATCGGCAGTGTGGCAGTTTACAGTGATGTCTTGCACTTTGGAATCATGCCACATGCATCTAACATTATGTCAACTCGAGGCACATTATCCTGACACCAAGGGATGACCAGTCCTAACACTAAACAGGAGCGGTTGAATGTCGTTGAAACAGCATTTATTGTAGCTTAATGGTGTGGTTAATATATTATTTATTGTGATATGAATGTAAATAAACTGTTACTCTTTATAACAGTAGTATGGCTTATTTTAAAGCTTTACATGTTGTAAGTGGTACAACTCATTATCCATAAATGAAACACTTAAGCACTGTTCACCTGAGCAGCTAAGCTTCATCCTAGTATCAATTGTTCCTAGTTATTTACATACATACTTAATATTACAAATACCCCTACCTGATCATCAATATCACTAACCCCAATAGTTTAACCCACTTAGTTCCCTAATTTATAACTACCTCCTGGAAATAGTACCTAAGTACAAAATGCGTAGTGTGAGATTGATTTAAAAACTATATACAGTTTAATACCATGTTCACTCTATACCCAAATGCAAATCTGAACCTTAGCTGCTTTCTTTGAAAACTAAAATATGGCTTACTTCCAAGACATGGAAAATGGAGCGTTTATGAGAGCCAGTTGTGTCAAAAGATCAAATGGGCAGTGTGACACAATCATCGTAAGTATTTTAATGCATTATCGAGTATTCAAGGTACGATTGTATTCAATTATCAATTAGTAAATCTACCGATTGCATTCAACACAAGTATGTTTGCTGTCATTAGGTCATATGTAAATAATAAGTGTGGTAAAAGTAGCAATGTATTTTGCAAAGGAAGGTCGAATTAATGAAGTCCAAGGTTGAACAACGTCACCTAAAGAGACAAAGCGTAAAACAGTCACTATACGTAATCCGACTGTAACGATACCACTCCATGGTTCAAGGGAACTAGACATTTGCAATAAACTTAGTTGCAATAAGGCAGCATAGTCGCGGAAAATATCGCAAGGCAACACATTTGTGAAATATTGTGCAGACGTGCATTATACATGACTCAATTGAGACATTGCTGCCTTTGTACAATCTTACTGTAGCGTTTATATCAAAGTCCCGATAACTGTTGGAATTTCTATATTCTATAGCTAATATACTAATTTAGAGTGCAAACGTTTTGGTACTCATTCACTCTGAGTGTGTACCTCATGTGTATCCGAGGTTTTCTTCAGCATCTAAATATTTTGTACATTATATGTTAGTATTGTTTCTTCAGTGTGAATAATGAGCATCTTTCCGACAAGGCCCAGATTAAATGTTTTCTTTTTGTACTCTGTTGTATTCCTGAGATTGCTGAGATTGTTCTCACAATTATTTATTACTTTTCGATTCGTCTTCTGTATTGTTTGTTTGTGATACTGGGATATAGCCAACTAGTTCAATGTGCAACAGGGAGATGCATAAATTCC
>JARLTB010000220.1:13217500-13262500 GCA_030141615.1 Unio pictorum | reverse complement strand
GATTTACAACACTTGTTGCTTGTACTCAGTTTGTTTCCCCTTCCTTACTTTAACATCGAATATTTGCTTGCGCCCTAAAACAAATTGGAGTACTATTAGTGATTTGATTGTCAGTAAACATTTCAAGTGTAGTAATATTTGTAATTGAAGGATACATTGACAGTGCTTCGTAAATCCCATAGTACGCGTTCTTTATATATATTTAACAACAGGTTAAAATCACGTTTGTCAAAGTAACAGGTTTTACGACTGTTATGTAAGGTTGTCATCATTATTTAACATCTCACCATGTTAAGGATATAGTCATTTCTGTAATTTTAACAATTTTAACAAGTCAGACGATACAATCTGTTTTATTTCAACATTGTTTTGAAACCTGGTTAGTGTGAAGTTGAGATAGAAAGATGCGAAGCACCGAGCCACTAGACATCGATGACGACAGTTAAATTATTGAATACATAATTAGTTCAATTCAAATAACAACAATTTAATATAATTCAATAACAGAAACCGCTCAAAAAAATTCAACCAAAAGCCCTATCACTCTACCAAGTTTTACGGCTTATTTCAACCTTTATAATTCGTGTGTGAAATGTTTCTCCTGTCTTGAGTTCCTACTCATCTGTATGCTTCTTCCTTCTATTTCCCTTTGTCTCCTCCCTTTTTCATTCAAATTGCTTCCTCTGTTCTTCTTTCTCTTTTGTCTCCAGAGACTAAGACCACTGACCACTGCAGTGGGTAATTCCGTCTGGTCCCTTAAAGCGTCTAAAGTATACATACAAGTACACAGCAATACATACTCACTTTGATATGTAACCTCACACTAACATTAATATCATCAGATAGGCCATTACCGTTTTTGGCCATGCATTCGTTCCTATCGAATACACATTGTCCTTGCTAATTGTACGCTTTATATATATATATATATATATATATATATATATATATATATATATATATATATATATATATATATATTCATTCAATCCTATTATACAAAACTATATCATATAATCAGACGCATTTATGTACATTGCACTTTTACAAAGTGTACACATATATGGTCATATCCCTGCGCTGATATTTCCTTACAACTGATACTCCTACAAAGTATACACAAATAGGGAAATCTCTATAACTAATGTTGAACACCGCAACCGTTAAACGATGCTTATAATTTTATTCAACATGTTCAGCTCTGTAATATCAAATGAAGACATGTATGAGGTTTCTACGACTTAACCGAATAGCGAATTACAATAATAATTCTTTACATATCATTGCTGATATCTCAAAATATGCATGCATATCAAACACTACGAATGAATCAACCTGCAAATTGTAATTCTACGAACTAAAGTATAATTCTGGAATGATTAAAGTACACTTACTTTGTAGTAATATTTTACAACAATCGAGAAAATAGTCTCTGACGTTTACTGAAGCTCGTTGTAATTGCCGGAATAACAATTGTCCCGCCAATATCGAATTACATCGGAGTAGCTTTCCTTTCTTTCAACATTATGATTCTATCATACTTACATTTAGTTATCAAGTTCATATATTTAAACCTGAGATTGTAATGTTTGCTCAATTTCGATTATTTATCGATTCACAATAATCAGACACTGCCCCTCACAACCGTCTGTCAATGATGCTTTACGAGACGCTTTGATGCCCCCTTATTCCAAACAAGAAATTCCCCACTTACCTGCGAACAATGTTAAGTGTCTGGCTTTGGCTAAATAAAGCGCGTGTCCTAGTTTTATGGCAATGTCGATTAAATAAATGGAATCATACATTTTGACGGTGCGAAATTGTAGCCTCCGGGTCTAACATACACATGTTGAAATCTGTTTATTTTACAACTTGACAGTTAGTCAGTATTTATTGTTATATAAACAATTAACGGAATAAGGTGTAAAAACCGAAATGAACAGGAATACTACATATTTAGATTCAGAAAGAGATGATATAAATAGATATTCAGAAAAGGAAATATGATTATCAAATACACCTGCTTGATGAGAAAGGAATACAATCACGAATGAAATGAGAGGAAATGTAACGTTGTGGTACATGAAAATACGAAAGGCAGAACAAACACAGGGCAAATACAGGCAGATAGAAACATAAAGAATTGTCAAACAAATATAGATGCAGAAAGAAGAAACAAAAACGAAAAATGTATGCAAATGATTAGCACTGGCAGACTGAAAAGGATATTAATCCTTATGCACACAATTCTAATCCTTAATATTACCATTAAAATAGGGTATTACCTGTGATGTCATGACAACGAAGTGGAAAAATGTATTTCTCATTTTGAAGACAGTCTAAATCTTAATTTGGCCACGGCAGGTTTATACATGAGGGATATGTATCTATATGTCGGCATTCATTCTTGAATTTGGTCATTAATTAGATCTTTATGTCTAATATTTTGATTGTCATAAGCTGTATGTAAGTATATATATATATATATATATATATATATATATATATATATATATATATATATATATATATATATATATATACATGCATATATTTATATATTTCAGTATTGCCAGAAAGGATTGAGTGTTGCAAGAGAGAAAAGGTTGCAGTTGGTTCATTCGCTCAACCTATCCATCTAATAATGGTAAAATCCCGTCGGCCTGATATATTTAAGATGAGAATCCTCTTAGCTTGTAGCATTTGAAGGAACCTCACATTTGCCTCTCCAAAACAAGCATAGTGCGCACGATATCCGCATAACAAATAAAAAATTGTGATCAAATCTTATATTCCTGATTAATAAAACTTGAATTATATGTCTCAATTATTTTTAAATGATATGTTAAATTTCACACGTGTTCAATAGTATTACTATTCCTGCTACTTCCAGCACAATAGATGATGGTGATACTACTACTACTTTTGCTACTACTACTACTACTACTACTACTAGTAATTATAAGAAGAAGAATAATTAATAATAATAATAATTATAATAATAACAATATCACTAAGAATATTATAAACATGGTGATGATGAGTCAAATATCGACTGTGAAGATAACTGTTCAAAACTCATGGTTACGTAAATATTTTACTAATTGACTTGAAACATTAAAATGACAGACAAATAACACCAACGTTGTATGTTCGTTGTACAAAGAGGATACTCATAAAGTACAAAACGACCTATTTGGGGAATCTGTCCCACGGAACATGGCTAAAAAAAATGGGCATTTGTCTAAAAATTTAAGGTCTAATTTAATTGATATCTTGTCCAAAAAAGTAAGGCAGATGTTAATGGCACCTGTCAAAACAATCAGGACCAAATTTAATGGGCATTTGTTACATTTACAATAACGAATTTCACGGACACTAATGTCAATGGACAATATCAATATTAATGCTTATTGATCTCGAAGAATACTTTTTGTGATATCAACTAGTACAGAAAATGAAAAAATATAATTGCATATGTACACAGGAGACTGTAAATCTTAATTTGACTTTGAGAAAAAAACTCATCATTTTTTATATTTGCACATATAAATTTGCACTAGTCTAATATATAACAATGTTAAAAATTATATTTCATTTTAAATGCGCAATATTGTTATACATAAACAAATTTGAATGTTTTCAGGGTATTCTTTTCGCAAAAAATGCAATTAATTAGCTTCAAATATGTATACTCGTAACAATTGTATACCAGACACTTCTTATTAGAAGACGGAGTACTTCTTTACAATTTGTGGAATGTTTAATACATTAAACTGGAGAATCAGTTAAGATTGATCTGTATGATGAATCAAACTATTCGGTTATCTGACTATTGATGTTTTGGCGCTTTCGACTAGAAAAACGATAACTGAAGAAAATTTTTCGATACAGAGCTGTTATTACTAAAGATTATCTTTGTTAAGTTCATTATGATTCTTGAAGACCAGTCATTTGCAAACGGTGAGACAAAATTATTGGATAGCGTAAAAAACGTATCCGTTGCAAACATTATTACGGATGATATTCAATTTTTTAAAGATATACATTTAAATGATTAAAAAACGTTTATTTGATCTGAGGAAATTTTAGGTTCAATTAACTGTAGCTGACACGAGAGGAAAAAAATAATTTTTTATTTGATAATAAGCCATAAATAATATTAAACAATAAACCCCAAAATGGGGATCAACAGTTGTTACTTACAAACTTTAATAAAACATTGGCGCATGAACTGGTGAATATTGGATAATTTTGGCAGCTTATGTAATTAATAGGATGACAATACTTCCTTCTAATTCCATACAAAGCAAATCGATGTTGGCTACTTGGATGACTAGAGAAAGACAGTCAAAGTGTATAAGCATATATATGATCAGGACGAACTAATACCTAAGTACATGTTTACAAGTACGATTGTATTCTCAAAAATATTTGTTAAAAATGATGCGAACATACTCGATGAGTTTAGACAAATCTGCAAAACGAAACATTCTGTGATAATTCTGATAATTAAATTATATTTACTTTAAACAGTTACAGATTTGATAGAACATGATTCAATAAATTATGTTCAATTCTATTAGCCCAGATTACCAATAGAAATGTTTTAGCAAAAATGTATCATCTAGAATGTGAAAATGTGTTGACTGGTTTATATATTAAAATGGGGAATCAATTAAGATTGATCTGTATAACGGATCAATGTATTTGGGTTTTTGATTATTGATATTTATTTCTAATCTAACGATAACTGAAGAAAATGTTTCTGTACAAAGTAGTCCTTACTAAATATTATCTTTTCATGTCCATGTTGAGTCGAGTAGTCCCGTCATTTGCAAGCATGAGACTCAATCAATGGACAGCACAAAGTATGTATCCGTTGTAAACATTATTATTTATATCAAATTCTTCAAACATGTGCATATAAATAATTGAAGTAAGTTTCATTTTGATTTGCGACAATGTTGAATGTTGACTGGAGATATCAGAGCTAAAAAAGCTGTTTATTTGATAGGAAGTTAAAGCAAGATTAAACAATGCACTTCAAAATTGGAATATTTGATATACAGTTGCTGCTTATAAAGTTAAATAAAACGTTCAAAGATGTACTGCTGATTATTAGAGACAGTTGGCAGCTGGTAAAATTAATAGCATGACAATAATCCCTGTTCTATGCAATGCAGCAAGGGACGAAGGTAGATGATCAAGGATAACGAATACAACTTTGATTCTTTGTCCATCCTGCGTATTAGGTCCTCAACAATAAATTAGAAAATATATTACAAATTTAGTTCCACCATATCAGACACTATAATAATTGAAAGCTGGTATTATTATTATTATGAAATCATCAATATAGGCATTAAACTTTAAAAAGTATAAAAAAGCGTGAAATTGAACTCACATGCTGGTTGTTACTCCAACTATATGACCCATCTAAAGTGATTAGCTAAGACTGGTCATCGTGTTTTGGAAATCATTTTTATGATAGGTTGTTTAAAAAGAAATCAAATATACAATTAAAGTGACAACTGTTGTCATCTTTGCACAACAAGAGACGATTTACATATTAAATCAAATTCAACAATTATTCAAGCAGCAGAGACGGCGGACTGTACTTCTCTAATTGTTTCTCAAAATCCAACCCAGCTAGAGAACTACAGTCCGTCCCCCCTCCCTTCTGCTCCTAACGGGTTAACCGAATATTTTATCAAGTCCGACACGATATCGCGTTCGAGGATATGATACATTAATCGTCACAAATCCGTGTGGGATTGACTGAGCGTGATTAAAGAAATTTCTAAATCGATTATGATCCATATCACCGTCGCACCAAGTTTGCCAAATATTTCTAAGAGTATGTGTGTCAACTCCTTTGAATATACATAATAAATTGCAGTTATCTCTGATCACCTTCTGAATTTGTGTGTATCGTTGAGTAACATATATCACATCAGTGTTTTTTATGTCTGCCTCTGGAAAATATCCTAGCAGGATCCTTTTTATTGTCTAACATCACATCATCATATACGACTAAGTTGTTAATACTTCCATCGATATCATCAATACTCGGTGCTTCTTCGATATCGGTTATAAATGGAATAATCGCTTCGCCGTTGATTTCTATTGCTCTCTCGTTAGCATCCTTTAACACGTTATAACATCTCTGTTGGTCTACACTCGGGGCTACTAAATACAACTTCTACCATTTAATTCATCTCGTTATCAAATTAAGTAGCAGTTGTATCTTGCCACTTCCAGATGGTCCGATTATAATCATTCTAATTGAATTCGGCAACATCGCATGGTGTTTAATTGGTTCCCGTCGTCTGGAAGCTGAATAATCAATTACATTCATGTTATTATATATATATATATATATATATATATATATATATATATATATATATATATATATATATATATTATGGATCTATATTGTGTGAAGTGTAAAGCGCGTACTGGCACAGCTGAACTGACGACGATTACAACTGGCACAGCTGAACTGACGACGATTACAACTAAAAAAAACGATCGGTACTTTCTGGTAGGTGTGTACAATGTTGTACAAAGAAATTTAGATTTGCTTCCTTGATAAATAAAGGGGATTTTAAAGAAAACGAGGAGGTGATATCGCAGCCAAGCTAGCTAAACTCCCAGGAACAACATGGGCGAAGTATCCAAGAGAAAATACCTTCCAGGGTATAGTTATGGTGGACCAAGAACCAGACTCGATATCAGACTCGATGATCAAAACCAACCTCGACGTGGCGAAGAAGCAATAAACGCCATTGATAAGGCGTGTCATGCTCCTGATGTTGCTTATAAAAGCAACAACATGCAATACAGACATATCGCAGATGTGAAATTGATTCATGCGTTGATTTCTATCACTGATAAATCCGTGTAAGAAAAATTAGCTTCATGATTAGTAAAATCGGTAATGAAAGGTAAATTGATGTTAGGTGTCGGTAATTAATAACAACATGAAATCTATGTATTATTGTCCAAGAGGATACTGGAAGGGTAAAGCAGCAATCAGTAATCTCGCTAGCGCCGCGAAGGTGAAATATACCACTGCAGCGGATTGGTTATCTAAACAGGCGATATGGCAAATTTATCTACCACCGCCTAAACGAATAAACTACTCGCATTTTAATGTGACCGTTCCTAATGAGGCTCATCAAGCTGATATATTATTTCTGCCGCATGATGGGTTTACAAATACGCGTTAACTGTAGTTGATGTTGCGAGTCGATACAAACAAGCAGAACCGTTAAAAACAAAGTCATCAACTGAAGTCGCTTCTGCGTTTGAAAGGATTTTGCGTAGTGGTCCTATGCGCTGGCCAAATCTTTTACAAGTTGATCCTGGCAGGGAATTTCAGGGTGCAGTGTTATCAACAATGAAAAATGATAATGTCACTATCTGACGAGGACATACTGCACTACCTAGCGATCAGGCAATTGTTGAACGACTTAATCGGACACTTGCTGAGCGGTTAATTGGATATCAATACGCGATGGAATTTATCCAGGATACACGATCTCGTGATTGGGTCAAGAGATTACCAGGCGTAATTACCGCGCTGAATAACGAGATTGCTCGAACAATTAATATGAAACCTAACAACGCCATTAAAAAGATGTATATACCCGCACAACCGCAATAAAGATTTTTCAAAACAACCAATACTCGGTAGTGTTACTGTTAGGTAATTATATGAACCAGGAGAGCTCGAAGGTGGCATACCAAGAGCTACTGATCCTATTTGGAGTATTAACCCGTATAAGATATCTAGTATAACACGATCTACGGGTAAACCAGAAATCTATAGATTGGATTCAACTGCTCCTCAACGCGGATTTACTCGTGAACAGCTGCAAGTGATACCCGAGGACACTCAATTACCGCCACGTGGTCTTAAGTAGCACCTCTTCGTCTTTTGCATTCAAGACAAGTCAACATCACATTATCGCTGGTATGACCAATACTGTTATTCTTTCTATCCACGGTAATCCTTATCCGACCAGCAGAAACGCATTATACAATTGCAACTTGCGCTGTGATTATTCTGTTGTTGTTTCAGTTTAATTATTAATTCAGCATCAATATCAAATTCTCTGTTATCTTTTTATCCTGCTGTTCATAACCAGAAAGTTTTTTGCTGATTATGACCTTGACTCTGTCAAGGCTGACAATATTGTAGTGTCATTATCATCTAAAACAACTCGTTGAAGTTGTTTTATTCTTCGAACTCTAAGTTTTGCGAAATAAACTAAATTCGACCACTCGATGTGATTATCCACCATCCAAACAATTGTATCTGATATAGTCAATCCCTGTGAAGAATGTATCGTCGCTGCGTAACCTAGCGTAAACGGAGATTTATCAACGCGTAATGCATCTCGGTGACATTGATATCAACCAGCACAATATCCTTTAACACTAAATTCTGCTTTGCACACTGTCCTGGAATATCAACTTCAATATTCTTGTTTCGTGTATCCGAAGGCCTATAACACAACGGTACTGGAAGTGTTGCAAACTTTTCTTTATGCAATTCAAATAACTTCATCTGAAGATGTGTCTTTGACTGTTGTTCTACTTGCGATTATCAAATCATTTGGTCTCCACGCTTCCCAAAAGTCATTTAATGGGGTTTCTGAAATTATTTCACGCGCTATCTCACATTGGATTCTATCCGGTTGTAATCTGATTAGTTTTTTCAACTCGCTTAATTGTTCATCAAGTGCTCTATGATCGGTGTTAATTTCTTCATAATAGTCTACAAAATTCTTCAACCAATCATTATTACTTTGTATTCACTAACAATAACCAATCGAGAAATCTTTGTAATACATCTAATGACACCGTGCATATTTCATCCCAAATACTGACTTCAGGAATAATTTTCTCACCCATTCGATCAGGAGTCCATTCGTCACCTTTCCATCGAAAGAAACTGTGATAAGTACAGGCATTTACCACTCGTTGTTTCATCTCTCTGGCAAGTATGGCAAGTCTGTGTGTTGGTGTTAGCACAATCATATTTGATTCCCCTCGAAATAATTCAATCGCACGAGTCGTCTTTCCTGACCCGCCACAGCCGTTTTAATAAACTGTTTTATATCTACATATTGGATCAGATATCTGCGGTGCATTAGATAGTTCTGATATCTGATTATTTTCAAGTAATTGCTTTCAATCGTAACATCGGTTGAGTTGGAATAATCACACGGTTTTTCCTGCTTAATTCTCCATGACACCCAACTCTCGTCAGAATTTTTGAATTTGGCTACTTTTTCCCTGTGTTTCACGTCTATATAAAATGAATCAGTGGCTACTCTAACTGCGGTGTCAGGAAGTCTACTAATCATCGAAAATAGATTAATAGAAGCATAAACCAGCATAGATGCTCTCAAATGTGTATACTGAAGATTTTCTCCATCTGCGTAAGTAACAATTGTACCAAATTTTGTTCCATCGGACAAGAAAGCGTCTTTACGATCGACATATATACCCTTAGATGTTATATTATAAAATCGTATTCGACGTTTTCTATAATCAATCGTGAAGAATATCTTATTTTGTCGTATTTTCCACCCTGAGTGAACTTACCAATTATTCTTCTACCGAGATCTTCTGCGTCTTTATTCCTAACTTCAAATAACTGGTTGGACCATTTTACGATATTTTCTTCGCCAAGATCGGGAAACTGTTCTCGTTGTTCGCTGATTATACTATCTAGACTATCGGGTTGTGGTAACCAGACCTCAGTCTGTGCTCGATATGATATAATCGCTTCACTGACAATCAGCGATAACAGAATTTTAGAATCAATCATATACCGTAACAGCACTACTGGCAGCCAGTGTTTTTCAGATATATGTCTACCAATCCAAATATAATAACACGGATGAAGTCATGTAGCTAATTCAAATGATACCATTCGAGTGAATCCGATTAAATCAAAAGTGGGCAGTGGCCCATTAATAGCAACACGGGCCATCTCATGTGTGGGATGTCCAAATCGTTTGAAGTACTTAGCACATTCTCCGTACCCGAGTAAACTCCCTGGATAACACGCCACTATATCAACTGAAATAATATTTTGGGGTCGTATTTTGTATACTATAACCCGCCGTGTTTATATTCGATGCAGCTTGATTTAATGTCTGATAGAAATTCAGCTCGCGCTGGTTTCCACATGTTTCCCTTTCTCGCAAAATGAGCTGAAACCGATGGAATTGTAAAACAAAACAATTGGTTAAAATTGTTCGTTGAGAAACTACTAGTTAATTTTTTCATTGCGTGTTGTAGAGCCTCAGCGCGATATAATTCTCCGTTGGGTCGTACAAATTGATCGAATCTGCCCTCGGACTTTTCAAAACTGTGAAGTAACCACACTGACACGGATCGTTTATACTCAGCTGGTAAATAAAATCGAATAATTTCTCTTGCCCGGAAAATTCCAGGGGTAGATATTTTACGGTTCTATCCCGTGGAAATATTCTTACCGCAGGTGTCCACGCGTGTTCATTATGATCAATAATTTTGATTGGAGCTCCGTTCAACTTATATTTCGATTCATATAATACTTCTCCTGTTATCGTCGTTACTGATATTGATGTTTCTAATTTGGCTATATCCTGGATCGTTGCTCCGTGCTCTTTCACTGTTAGTCCCCATTCATTTATTCTTTTTGCGTCTTATATCAGTCAATTTGTTTCCACGTAACGCATTTGTGAAGTGTTCTATTATTTGGTCTGCTACTTAATTCAACAACGACAGATTCATGGGTTTTAGTTTTTCAATGCTTGGTTTATCATTTAACGGATATATCCGATAAACAACTGCTGTTACAGGATAAGAACTTTCGTAGTATGGTTTGTCAATTCCAGTCAGAATTCTTGGTTTGGAATCTCGACTCACAGTGACAGTTTTTTTATCCTTCAAGATGGGTTTAAATTTATCCCGAATATTCCAATCTCCCGTGTCTGAGCGGATAATGAATTTCACTCTAAAAAAATACCTTTTCCGCCCAAGATGTGAAGTTATTACTGCTGCTTATTTTGTAGTTCATGGTAGCATCAACATCACCATCGATTCGAAATGTCGACCAACAGTGAGATGCTCAATCACGCTTGAATTCATTAAAATAATCACGAATTGTACCAATCATGCTTATATCACGAATTTTACCCTTTGGTGTATCAAAGACTCTATCGAGATTGAATTTAGCGATTTTCCAGGGTGTAATTTTCGATAATCTCACGTACTCCTTTAAGCTATAATTAAAACAAGTATTTAAATAGAAAATTTATATACAATAAATCATTGCAATTGGCTTGTGATTGGATCGGTAACACCGTGTAACAAATCATGCAAAAAGGAGTTCTGTGGTCTCATATGCAAAGTTTTCGACGTGGAAGTCTTGGCCCGACCCTTGTATACGATGTGGGGTAGGGGTGCGTGGTAAATCACAGTTGTGTCTCAGTTGCAGTGGTAAGCGATATAGGGAGTTGAAGCGTTACTATGATAAACGAACTAAGAACTCCATCAATGACACAGACAAAGTCATAAAAACTCCTCAAGACTACATCGGAAGATTTCTAAATGTAATAATTAGCCGAAACAATGAATTAGACAAATATTATTATGTATATAAATGAACCAAGAATTCCGACCACATCCCGTGATCAGCAACTATGAGGAATCCAGTGATGGTATTGTCAGAAACCGTAAACTGAAGAAACCAGTTGGTGCTTTGAATAATCAAGGGTTTTTGAAGTTTAACGCTGGAGGGAAAATGCATCTTAATCATAGAATAATATATGAATGCTTCCATGGATTGATCAAAGATGGTTTTGTTATCGATCACATTGATTTCAAACCTAAGAACAATTCTTTATCAAATCTGCAGGCTATCGCACAAAGTGAAATTTTTAAACGACGAAAGACTGGACAATACTCGAATGAAGCGAGACCCGTAAGACCTTTTAATACAACAAATAACGAAGAAATAATATTTAAACCAATAGCCAAGGCCGGTATGTATTTCGATATTTGTCCACCTTCTGTTGAATGCGTCGCAGAGGGAATTTATCAATCTGCGATTTCAAAAAAGACCGGACAAAAAATTCAATTCGTTTATGTCTGAGGCGCCCATCTCTGGATTCATTTTTGAGAAAAATATTTTTTATATTAGAAATAGATAATTATAATATAATATGAATTCTGAAAATATCAATGAGGTTATAACTGAAATTTTAATTTTGAAATCTCAGGGGATTTACATATCAGATAGTTTAAACTACGATCAAATTATGTCCGACTTCCAGAACATTGAATACAGCGCTATGAATAACAAATATTACTACCCAAAAATATGCCCTTATTAAATGAATTTAGAATTCAATTCGCAAATCCCTTCTATTATGTGACGACGTCAGTAAGTTTGTCCCGTTATTTACTATCGTGGAAAGAGTAAGAAAGGAATAAGGGAAGGAATACGAAATAAAAAGGACGATTAATTCAAAAATCAAAAATATAAGATTGTTAATTGAATAAAACGAAAATCTCCTTTCGGATGGTCGGTTTTAGTCAATACTGGCGTGTAGTAATTATTTCTTTGTTGATTCAAATTGGAAAATTGTTTACAATTTAAATAATGGTTAATAAATCATAAACGACTAGATTGGCTCGTGAAAAATTAGACGCAATTAAGAGATTTATACCAATCCGTGACTCTGTCAGAAATAAATTACAAGCTAGACAGAGTTTACAAACGGATTTTGCTGCGGGATCTGAAAAGTTGTTTAAACCAATAACCACAACAATGAAGGAGGTAAAATCAGCTACTGAGCGTGCTATATGGGGGGGGGGGGGAACGTACCCAAGGACGAACCAAGAAAAGAAAAACCTCTTATTGGTGAACTTTAAAAAATAGCAAGAAGATCCAAACAAACAAAAACATCTTTAAGAACCTTTCCTGGTGATATAATAACTGCTGCAAGACAACAAGAACAACAAGAACAACAGCTTCGAGAAGAAATATAACAACTAGGCGATATTGATATTAGATCCCCGCCACCTGAACCAGAACTTGCTATTAGACCACCAATTATCACACCACCTAAAAAGATATTTACTGATGATGCGTTAGTAATAATTAGAGGAATCGAATCAAACTCTGAATTAATTAAATATACTAACGACATTTTAAAAAAAATAAGATATAAGTATTTAAAAGACGACGAGTCTAGAGATTTTATAAAATACAGAGACACCTGTGCTAATAAAATATTTTTAGCAAACCGCGGAAAAACTAAAATAATAAAAGAAATAAGTCTCACTTTTAATACTTTTCTATCTGCAGTAAAAGGTGTCACACAACCACCACCGGATAATACAGCAGACGACCGAAACCTGGATGAAATGCGAATAATGGCAGAAGCTGATTCTGAAAAAGGTGCAACTGGTACAACTAAAAAATTTACAGCAAGTGGATATTCTGGAACTGTAATTTCAGGTAGTGGTCTTATTCAATGTCCTGGTAATATTCTCAGCGATATATCACGATTCGAAGTTCTCATCGGAGGGAAACGAGCTTGAAATAACTCAGCGGAAATAATTAATGAAGCAGCTGATATCTGAAAACCAACAACGTAGTATATACGATTCAATACTGATCATTTGCGTGGACACCTACAAACAACAAATTATATATCACTGCAACCGTCAAAGGTATTTATCGATTAACACTAGTGACGCCAACTGAATATATCATCGTCGAGTTCATCTGGGGTCAACAATACAATACCAACGAGCATGGACAAGGATACAACCGCACAATGCAGGAAAGCATCCACTGATAAAAGCTTGGCTAGAGTTTCAGTAACATGGTATGTGGAATTCGTAGCGGATTTGAGTAAACAACTAAATTGAAATCGTAAACTGATTTGGAAATAAAATGTCGTCATCAACGGTACATTCGGTATCTCAATACCGCTATGATCAAGTCAAAGAACTTTCAACAAAACTCAAAACTTTTTTAGCAGGAGTACCGAACAAAAATGAAAAAACACCGGCGAAGAATCACTGCCATCGATGTAGCTGTGTACTTGCTGTCTGGTGTAGTTGCCGGCGCTGGTATTACTATATCATCAGTTACAATGACCGCTCCGGCTGTTATTCCGGTTTGTGTAGCTGCGGTGTCAATCATCGCGGGAATAACCAAAGCGATAGCAATAAAAATATCATCGTGTTCTCAACTAAAACTACACGATTACACTGTTAAATATGCTGCGGTATTTCATGCACATTCGCAATTATCTAAGTTCATTTCATCGTCGATCGACGACACGACAATAACCAAAGATGAGGTTTCGAGAATAGTTCAGTTGTACGAATCAACTATGTTAGAATTAGAGCGCGACAATAATAATAACACTGACAACACCGCAATAACTACTTCAACGAATAGTAGAAAATATCGAACCGGTGAAAACAACCATGATATCAATAGCCTCAACCAATCCTTAATTCAGTGTTAATTTCCCTACTCCGATTCCCGTGAAGGACATAGCGCTAGCAAAACTACGAGTATATCACAGTTGGCCTAATATTAGATCAGAATCATTTGGCGGTCAACAACCGAATAATTCCTTGGTGTCTGCGAGTGACACTAAAGAAGACGGGACTCCAGACTGGAACGTCGTTTCGATACCATCAGGATCATACCAAATCGAACAAATCAATGCTGAATTTCAGCGTAGAATAAAATCCATTACTGGAACAGAATCTAAAATTGTTATAACGGTTCATGAGCCGACGCTATCATCTGCCATCTAGATAAACTCGCCCGGGTATGTCGTAGATAGTTATCAGAGTTCGATAAGAACAATACTGGGATAGCCTGAAATCCCACCTCGGACAGCTTATAAAATACCCGAACCACAAAACTCTGATTATATCACATACAGAATAAAACCCGATAATCCAATAAAAAGTTATAACGAATACAATAAATTGAAATTTTTCACTGAAATGATAGACGATCGCGCTAATAGATATTATCAAACACGACAAGATGAAATCGTTAAAAATTTCACAGCGATGACTAAGGATTTTGCGCCGCTGTTAGTATCTCTCGAATCTGGTACTCACATTCGAGATGAATTCATCAGCGTTGTAGAAACATATAATAAAATCATCGACGACATGGAAATATATAATTTAAAAATTATTCAAGTGGTATTAGTTGACGATAATCCTAAAACAAGAACAGAATTTGCAACGAAGTATAATATACACATATAATATATTCCTCATTTCAAGATTCCAGGACATAATGTCCCAGTGATAAAAGAATCTCTTAGATAAGTCATCGATAATGGTTTAAACAAATCCCCGACGCATGGATGAAAACGCAACAATCACAAAAAAGAATAATCCTTAAATATAATAATGACCCAGACGGCGGTGGTAGGCATATCGCTCCGCTCAACGTGAATATATTCTCGGTGATAGCATTGAATTTAGTATGTGATGTTATCGAAGGCAGCTATCAAATAAATCTCGAGCGATCAAATCAAGCTCAGCAGGGATATATTTTATACTTTTTTGCACCAACAGCTCCACCCGGATTTCTAATAAAATTCTAATAATTGAGGACCCAACTAATTCGGTTTATATGCGATGTCCTAATAATTCGTTAACGAGAAAATTAATTTCAAACTCGTTGACCAGTCTCATAATCTGATTAATTTACAAGATGAAGTCTGTTTGTGAAATCCTAAAAGCCTTTCATCGTAAAGAATTTTTAACCCGTTAGCAGCAAAGGGGGGGGGGGGGGGCGGCTGTACGTTTGGATTTTGAGAAACCCCTAATTTGACAAATAGAACTCTAAAATCGTTAAGGCTCCATTTGGCAAAAGGAGGCTTAAAAATGTTTTACTTAAAATCCAACCGTACAGTTCGCCCCTCCCCTCTTGCATTTTTTTGTTGCTTTTGAGAAACCACTAATTTGACAAATAGGGCTCTAAAATCGTTAAGGCTTCATTTGGCAAAAGGAGGCTTAAAATGTTTTGCTTAAAATCCAACCCAATTAGAGAAGTACAGTCCGTCCTATCTGCTGTTATTCAAAATACTATTGTCTCAAACAGATTATTTACAGTAACTTAATTTGAGTCGCTGCTATCAATATTGAAAGACATGAACTACAAACCAAATATCCAAAAATGGAGAATTACAAGTCAATAACGTAAACAACTAATGTGATTTGCCTTCGATAGTTCTAGCCAATATCTCTTTTTTTGCTAGCAGTTTAATCACAAGTCGTGCTACATATCGAGATTTGACAAAAAAGATATGTCTAAAGGATGAGGTCTTGAAATTCAGATTATACCCGATGTTTATGCAAACATGCTTTCCTACATTTACAGGGAATCATGTTATGGATCTTTGTGGACGAGAACTTTCATCACGTCTATGGATATGAAAGTGATTGTTTGCACTTTGAAAAATATTGTAGAAATTCTTGTACACTCAAATTTTTTAACGAGCCTAACTTAAAACCGAACCAGGTATACACTGATTGCAGTTGCAACCATTTTAATATATATATGTCGTTACTTTATTCCACATGAATTTGTTTTTACTACATATCCTCAGAGAATTGTGTAAAATGTTTTTTCTTCATCATTATCATCATCATCATCTTCATCATAGACATTATCAGTCTATTGACCTAATGCTCTCAGACAGATTTTCTTGTCTCACATGATAGGTATTCGCATTGACATATCTGCTGTTTATGGATCCTAGATATCTGAAGTGGATCACTGTTTCACATTCATGTCCTCTGATTTTAATCTTGGCTGAGATTCGTTTGCCTAATTTTGTCATCAACTTTACTTTCTCAACCTTTTCTCTATGTCAAGTCTGGAACATGTTTCCACAAATTATTCACATAATGTGTCAAGTTCGTCTTTGCTGCCGGTCAGTCCATCAATGCGACTACAAATTGGAGGTTGGTGATGTTACACACTATAATGCTTGTTATTCCAAAGTGGTGTTCGAGGGCTTCTCTCATGATGTGATCTAAGTAGATGTTGAAAAGCGTGGGTAACAGGTGACAGTGTTGACGTAATCCGACCGTTCTATGTAACCAGTCGCCCAGATGACTTTGAGTTATAACGTCACTGTTTGTCTTGGCGTACAGCTACTGGAATGTATTGGTCAACTGTTTATCCGTGTTTTGCGTCTTCAGTGTTGCACACAATACCTCATTCCACACTCTGGCTATGACTTTTTGAAATCTATGAACACATGATGGATGTCTTGTTGATGTTGCGAGTACTTTTCACACTGAAATTTGAGATAAAATATTTGTCATGCTGTGTTGCTTCCACTCTAGTACCCTGTGTTTTATTCAGCAATTATTTATCTTGCATGTGCTTTTAGTCTGTTTAAGTTGATATACATAATCACCTTTCTACCATTACTGATCAAACTGATAGTGCTGTTATTTTAGTACAGCTGGATATTGCCTCCTTTGGGGAGTGTTATAGTCAATGACTCAGTCCACTGTGTTGGACATTCACCTGTCTGCAAAGTATTGTTGCATATATGTGTTATGATCTATATCACTGATTTCCCACACACATTCTAGATATGTTCAGCTGGGATATTATCTAATCAAGCTGATTTCTCATTCTTCAGTGCCCTTATTGCTGACTCCGCTTCTTTTACTTTTTAATTGAAACTTATATCACACGAAATGTTTAGCAAAGCTTATATAATCACTGAGCGCTTGAATTTTTAAAATGTGTTAACTTTTTCGGATATTGTCTTTGACCGACGATTGAACATTCGTTACAAACTGTGGTTTCAATTGAAAGCTGTGATTCAAGGATTAACTCAAGGCTAGCTCAAATTGTTAGAGTCTTAACCACACGAAAACTTGAAGTCTATGTACGTATGAGAATCGCAGATTCATTGTATACGCACAAACATCGAAGAGCTATGCACTGTATCCCGCCCTAAATCTTTGAAGCAAATTGAAGCTGCATCTCCTGTCAATTGTGATAAAGGCAGTTCACAACATGATGTAGTAATGCTAGATATATGATTGATGGAAGAGAGATTGATACTATTAATTATAATGTCGATGGCGCTATAACAAAAGTGGTTTTAGCGAGATATTATGATGATTAAATAAGATCGGCAGGTCCATCTATGATGTTTGTTAAGGGTATTACTAATCACGCTGAACATGTTCAGTATATCAAATTACATACATCAGTAGCTACTACAGTTGCTAATCAACCATATGATTTTGAACATGATGATAGACCAGCTGCTCCATTTAGCTATTATAAAAGGTGTTAATCCTCATTACAACCCAGGGTTTGCAAAACCCGTATTAATGTTGTCAGGCGATAATAGATTATTTTCATGTGTAATTTCACTGTACCATATTTTTGGATTGTGTAGATATGTAAGAAAAGATATCTTTAGAGCTAAACACATAGTAGCCCTTGTAAGAAAAACTGATGATAATGACGCAATCTGGCATGGTGCTGGTGCTGGTGCTGGTGTTGCTTCTGGTAAAGTAAATATAACAAGACTCTCATTGTGGATGTTAGTAATGACTCCATCGATTACTGCAGTAGAAAAAATACTATCATTCATGGAGACAGGTGGTAAATCATTGCTATCATTGCTAACAGTTACGACAGATAGTATTAAAAGGTAGTATTATATTATTAGTATACTTACTTGGCATATTACATCACAGCAGCGTGTTTCTGCACCGTGGCATATATTTGTTGTGCTTCAAAATGTTAATCGGATAGTTTCAAATAGTGGACTCATATGACATTTAACCAACTGGGAGTCACCGCGGACTCATTAAGAATAAACGGCTAACAAGAACCATTCAAGGATGAATGCCATAATTACTTACGAAACCAAATTGCACGCGGATATTATTGTTTGTTGACGTTTATGATACGCGATCTAAATATAGATACTGGTCTGGTCTCCGATTTATTACTTTTTGTTGGAACATCTCGATTTAACCAGAGTGTCGTTTATATACACTTCCGTGCTCGTCTAAATCCGGTTGGCATCCTTATTTACAGAGCAATAGCTGGTGTACTTAGCGACAACTCAATGTTACTAGAGTTTGTCGGTTGATGAATGAGGGTCATTGATGCACGAATAAAAAATAAGTAACACAATTAGATCACTCGTATTATTAGTAATGTCGGATAGTCACGTTATTGTTACTCTAACTCCTGGTCAGATTACAAAGTTGCAATCGGATTTAGCTAAAAATAACTGGAACTACTATATCACTAAAACAAGATCACATCACTGGCGGTTAAAATACACTATCACAGCGCGTCAGATTAAGCATTTATATGATTCAACAATAAAACTTAAACGGGTGTTCAGTTTACACTCTCTGCAGGTGCGATGAAAGACACAATTAAATCAGGTGGTATATTTTCACGTCTTTCTGCGTTACCATCATTCATTGCCACGTCCTACCCTTCAATCGCGAAAGCTGCGGTGTTAGGAGCAGTTGAAACATCGGCAGGAATGGCACTAAATTAAACAACAGGACATAGAGACGAAAAATGGAAGGGGTCTAAGGTTACCAGGGACTCCATATTCATGGTACAGAGGAAAATATCCAAGGTTGCCAGAGATGGCTTACTAACACCGCTGTCAATTTTGATTTACTTGATCCTGCTATCAAATTTAGTTTAAAAAACGTCAGAGGTGATTTTATGCGAGACCAGTTACCTTCCAGTGCAAACAACATTGAAACCGGTATCATTAATCTCGATAACAGCACTGGACCTGGAACTCACTGAATTGCATACGCGATTGATCCATGAGGGTTTGCTCCTCCCAAGGAATGTATGCATTATATACAACGATTAAAATTTCTTCGCTGATATTAAACGCTACCAACACAGAAATTAACCGACCCGCCACCTTGTGTCCAGGAAGTAATGATTATACTTGATGTAATATTAGCCTTTGCTAAACCACCTTATAAAGACGAACACGAATACACAAGTAATCACTGTTTAGAGAGATCGTAAAGTGTAAGGATAGATATTTCACGGGAGATATGTATCAAGGCTTAAAAAAACCACCAGCGAAATATCGGAAACCATGGCTGTAATTTATTTTTATCGATGACACTATATCCGAATTGTTAAATCTTGCAAGTGTGGATCCAAACGAAATAGTCGTATTTCAAGATAGAAAAGGAAACTTAAAAATGAGTAATGTTACCTTGATTGATATTATTGTCACAATTAATGGGGAGTAACCAAAAACTCTATGGTGGTGTTTGAATCCACTAATAAAATTAAACTAGGTTTTCTTTTTCCAACCGTTTAATATAGTATTCATTATCGAGTAAAAACATTTGGTGATTCAAAGACAGAAGAGCTCAACATGAACTCAAATAAAATAACGACCCTCGGTAATACAACATTGGACATTGAGGCTGTGACAAAAATATACGTAAAGGTCATCGTCGGTAAACAATCAACTCTGCTTGCCGAATATGATGTTCATGTAGGCGCGTTTGCAAATCTTCTTAGACATTTTAGATAAGTTGATGAAATAACGGACAATTTCATTGAAAGACAGCCAAGTATCTCCAATAAACTTTCTGATATTAAAAAAACTATTGATATGATTAAACAAACGCTGGATAATATCGTTGGTGATTTTCCCTCTATCGCTACAATGCATGACGACAATAAAATACCGAATTAAAACTATCAATACCGTGTACTCAATACAACTCAAAACTTTTTACTAGAGTTGACATAATCGTGTAATCGCCTTCAACTGTTTTGTTTCTGGAACGAGTACATTGTCATCAGCGATAACAATTATGGCATCTGTAGTTATCACAATTTGTGTTTCAGCGACAACAAAAATAAAATGATTTTTTAATATCATTGTGAAACAAATATCCACATGCATTCAAAATAAATAACAATAGTATATAATTAAGGTATATATCGCACCGCAACAGCTGCATATCCTCAACTATCTTTGTTGATACCATCTATCCTTGATGGCACAACGCGTTAACGAGTGAACATTTACGATATAGTTGCATCAAAGTTAGAAAAAATATAATAAAAATAATAATAATAATGACGACGGAATTACTGCAACAAATGGCCACGAACACAGCCCCGTCAAAGACAACCATGACCTCAATAACCTCATTTAACCCTAACTTCAGCGTGAACCTTTCATGCGCATGTCCAGTAAAGGAAATCGAGTTTGTGAAAGTACCAGTATATCATAGCTGTCAAATCATCCGACAGATTTAAGACGTTTAAAGATAAACAAAGGACTGAATCAGTCTAGGATACTGGTGCTACGTTAAAAGATGTGGCTGCGCTAGAAAATGATACAAACTCAAAGGATCTCGGTAGAAGAAGAATCGGTACATTTACTCAAAGCGGGGAACATGATCACAAGCGGCATTATGCACGATTAAATCTAGATGACGCTGAATACGAGTTTAGATTCGCAAATGCAACAGATAAAAATATATTGTTCAGTCGTGCAAATGCTTACTTGTCAATGGAACAAAGTTGGAAACTTGTTATGGCGAGATGGCGAATCTACTCAGGGTTAGATCTAAGATCATCTATGCTGGGTTAAGTTTTTATAAACTTTTTATCGATGATACAAAATATTTCTTCGCACCACTGTCAGTGTCGCCACGGATTCATTTTATAAAGATACCAAGTATGTGGAAAACGTGTATCGTTTTCCAAATTCTGATGTGCATTGGGCATCATGGAGAATAAAACAGAAAATGTTACTTGATTATCTTGAATCAGTAGATGTTAATGTTTAAGATACTTACCTAAAATATATTCAAATATCAGAATTATCGAGTGCACCTTTGTTATTTGATCCAATATGTAGACATAAGACAGTTTACTAGAAAGGTTTGGCTGTTCTGGTAAGACAACGTGTGTTCTCGTATTATCTCGGGTGAAGTTAAATATGATTGACTTAACACTTACACACAGACATGCCATTGAAATGAATCAACGAGGAGTTAATTATTCACAGTGTCGTTCGGTATAATGGTCACGCATGGACTCCTGATCGAATGGGTGAGAAATATAATCTAAAGATCATTTTTTGGGATGAGATATGCACAGTGTCGCTTGATCTATTCAACATGTTTCTTGATAGGGTGTTATTGCAAATTACAACTGTAATAATGTGTAGCGATTATGGTCAACAACGGCCATTTATTGGTGTGTCCCCACATGATTGGTTGAAGAATTGTGTAGATTATTACGAAGAAATTTTAATACTGATCATAAAGAGATTTATCCAGAATTAAGCGAATTCAAGAAATTAATCAGGTTACTGTCTTATAAAATCCAGTGAGAAATAGCGCCTAAAGTAATGACAGAAACCTCGTTAAATGATTTTTGAGAAAAGTGGAGACCAAACTATATGATATTGGCAATTGAAAAGATGGTCAGAGACACACTTCAGCAACATTGATTTGAAAACCATAAATTGAAGAAACCAACGCTGCCAGTGATGTTATAGACAAGCTTATACACGAAGACAGAACATTAAAGATAATATTCCTGGGCAAACAGAAAAAGAAAATCTCGTATTAAATGATGTTTTTCTTGTCGTGATTGATGTTGCCGAAGATTCATCACGCTCTAAAACATTTCCCTGGACGATAAGATTCGCAATGATGATATAGTCATCTCAGGGGTTAACCATCTCTATTACAATTGTTTGGATCTAGATGATCGCATCGAATAGTAAAATTTAATTAATCGCGCAATGTCACGTGTCAGAAGATAAAAAAATCAACTTTGGAGAGTTATTTCATATTCAAATGACAACACAAGCAATGACAATGTCAAAGATGATATAAAAGGAAACAAAACCTCGCTGGTAATAAACAAAGCGAAAAAAAACAATATAGAATTTCATATTGACGCTGAATGTATAATGACATTAAAACCACAGCAGAATAATCACTGTGCGAGATGTAATTGTGTAATGATATGGTGTTGATCTAAAGATAGAAATCCACGCCAATTCACCGTAGAAAGAAAAGATTGCTAGTTTTCATTCACGTGAAAATGTTATCCTGACCTGTCTTGAATGCAATATACGCAGAGGTGATATTTAAGTGATGGTGTGGTAATTTTGTGTCCCCGGGTATCACATGCAACGGTTCACGTGTAAATCCACTCTGAGGAGTAATTGAATCTCATCGATAGATTGCGGGCTTTCCCGTGAATCTTGTTATGTTAGATATTTCATTTGATTTAACAGTCTAGATATGATCAGTACATACATACATACATACATACATACATACATACATACATACATACATACATACATACATACATACATACATACATACATACATACATACATACATACATACATACACAAATACAGACAGACAGACAGACAGACATACATAAATACATACATGCATACATACATACATACATACATACATACATACATACATACATACATACATACATACATACATACATACATACATACATACATACATACATATATACATACATACATCTGCAGTATGTAATCTGCAGTATGTACTTTTTTAATTTAAGTTTGAGTAATCAGAATGCTCATCATTGAATATATAGTTATGACTAAATAGAACTCCTAGTCGTTAATGCAAGTTTGAGCGACCTATAACAAGCTTTAACTAATTTATCAAGTTTAAACGGACATTGCTGTGAACTACGGACATGGATGACGAGCTAGAAATAGGTGAGCGGTACAGTGGTGATGAAAAGTCCGATTTAGAAGAAGACTTGATAGCAACCCAGACTGAGAAGATTATATACCTCCAAATCGATTCTAAATTTGGAACTTTGGACTGAGATGATTTTAAAAAAAAGATTTGTTTTGAATTGGATGAGCAGAATTTAAAAGTTATAAGACTATCAGTACATGACCTGGCTAAATTGGAAAACAGTAATTATCCTGTGACATGTATAGTTGAGAGGACAGTAAGATGTGATAGTGCGCCTCTAGAGGAGAGATTAGCTGAGGATATATTTATTCTATACCATTTCTTAGCAGGAGATAACAACTTATCTGATGTGAAAAGCCTCGCGTCGAGACAGAAACAACGCACGGGTATGCATGATAGCAGTACATGTGTGAGTCGAGTATCTAAAAGAAAAGGATCTAACAAACAGTCACAGCAATCAGAATCAGAACCAGAACAGGTGATGCAGAACTCCGAACGCAATTAAGTATCATCTATTTTAAATGATAAAAATGACAGTTCCGTAACAATAGAGAATTTATACAAGATAATAGATCTAAAAAAATGTATACAAAGCAGTATTCAACAAATGAAATATAACATCAGAAATGAATTGAAAACTGAGCTTGATAAGGTGCGTAAAGAACTGCACACTAGAGATGTTAACTCTACTAGACTACAATCGGAACTAGAAAGATGCAAAGAGGAAGAAAAGAAGTTATCTAGAGACAATCTGGCATTGAAAATATCACTCAGGTAGAAGAATAATCAGTTGGAAAGTATTAAAGGTCACCAACTGTTTCTACATCAACTGCTCGAAGATAGAGTATGTTATAAGGATAAAGCAAATGTAACCACGATATGCGAGGCACAGACTCAGATAACACTAGCTGATATAGTGCGTATGGGCAAACCTTCAATTGAAACACAAACAGCAAATATGGTGAATGTGGTGAATGTGAGAACTGCTCGTAATCTTGATCGTACAAAACGACGGTTGCATTTATCGGACCAAATGGAATATAAGAAGAAGAACAAAGGTGGTCGCTTGAAATCCACTAATTCTAGGGAAGGAGTGGCTCTGACTCTGTCCACCATACATAGTATGTCAACTGAATAATTGACAGTAATTTAAGATAATGGAGAACGTGGTTATCACCATGATCAGAAATATTCAGCACAGGAAAATGCAAGAAACATCGACAGGGAAAGAAGATTACCATTCCAAACAAATTAGGCCACCTCAACAAAAGACTTGGATAAAGGAAGCAGAACAATCGATGTCATCACAACTAACAGAAACTGCAGACCAAAAAAAGTGAGGAACCCTTATGAACATCGAGTTCTAATTTCCAGGATACGGGTTGATAGAACGAGAGAGGAGATGAAAACTTGTATAACAAAGCACGCCAGAAAAAAGGAATGGAAATAATTGAATAATTGACTCTCAGATCTTAAAGCACTGGCGTGTTAGAGGAGGAAAGGACACTTTTACTGCTTTAGTCACGGTAGATGACTTAGGCATTGAGAAGGTTTTAGAGAAAGGTTTTTGGCCAATATTTGTATGGGCAAGAGAATGGTATGATGATTACCATGATACAGACGCCAAGAGGTTCAGGTGAAACTATATAAAGTGGCAGTAAGTCGCATACATATGCACAAATTATGGTCAACTACTTTATAGTCACTGTAATACTTGTGTTGAAAATCTATTAAGTCAAAAAATGCTAGTCATAAATTTCGTCTGATGACATGGAACTTAAATGGAGCCATGTATGTGCACCATACTTGTACTCTTTGCTAAATGAGGTAGATATTGCAGTGTTTACTGAGCACTGGCTTCTTCCGGAGCAACTCAACTTCTTAGACAATTTGCATCCACAGTTTAAATCTTTTTCACGCTCTGACAATAGGCTAAAAGTGAATTTTGAAAAAAGGATAAGACATACAGGGTTTGGTGAAATAGCAATCCAATATAGGAAGTCACCCTGCGTTAATCCTTTATTGAGCGTCGGCAGGGATAGAGTCTTAAGGATAGAAGCAATATGTAATAATAAATTGAAATATTTTGTATTCGGAGCACTTTTGCCATCAACTAATTTTCCTATTACATGTTACTATGAAACTGGAGAAATTAAAGGACCAGTTTGATATGTTCTGTAAAGAAGGCATTCCCATACTCGTGGGAGACTTCAATGGCCAGTTGAGTTCACTGCATAGCTCCAAAACGTACTGTCTAACAACAAACGCTAGAAACGCTATTCTAGAAAAGTTTCTGACCGATAGGCACTTAATATCCTTTAATAGTCAATCTATTTGTGAAGGCCCTGACTTTACATTTTTCTCAATCGATGGTAAATCCAAATCGTTAATAGACCATATACTATTGCAAAAAAGCAAATTCGATTTAGTGGTTAAGGCCGAAAGAATTGATGACCATCCTTTGAACATTTCAGATCATCATCCTGTAAAAATAGAGTTGGTCATTCCTTTTGCATATAATATAATCATGGCTGACAAGCATATAATTCCCCCCATAAATTGGAAGAGAGCATCCGCAGAACAAATAAATAGTTATAAGGAAGCAACACGCAATGCATTTTTAGCGCAACTGCATAAGGCAGAACTAGTAACAAATGTCGATATTGAAAGTATTATTCAAGACACGGTAAATATCTTACATGACGCAGCTTCTATGTTTCTGCCCATAAAAAGGTTTTGCCCGTACGCTAACCCCTTTTGGAAACTACGTAAAAAGGTTTCATACAGAAATGAGGCTGAAACGTAGGGTATGGATCTCTCATGGTAGGCCAAGAGGATGGGAATTTCAGTCATACGCGAGCTATAAGAAAGCGAAGAAACTGTTTAGAAAAAAGTTACTTAGAGCAAAAGAAATGTGTGATAGAGAACAGTTAAGTGGGCTTGAAAAGGCTGCAGAGCTCGATATTTCCACTTTCTATAAGTTTATACGGAATAAAAGACATAAACGTGATTACAGATACGAAATTGAATCTAACGGAAAAATCGTACGCAACCACGACTCTATAAGAGATTTATGGGCAGATAATTTTTCGTATTTGTCACTACCTGATAATACCTTTCTGTACGATGGGAATTAGTACCAGATGGTTTTAGCAGAAGTTAAAAAACAGAGTATAGAAACCCATTCCCACTTTGATGAAGTTGTTGACAAAATTCCCACTAGAGAAGAAATCAGTAGTGCAATTAGTTCTCTCAGTAAAGATAATGCATGTGGTCACGACGGTATTGTTGCCGAGCATTTACTGTTTGCGGACACTCAAGGCAGTGTACAGTTACTTGAAACTGTCTTCAAAGAGTACCCATGCTATTTTAAACAAGGTTTAGTAATACCAATATTTAAAGGAGGGAGAAAAAGCAAATTAGATATGAATAATTACCGGGATATAACTCCAGTGCTTCAGAAAATCATAGAGCGAATTATATATAATAGACAACTTATATTTCTAAGCACATTAATTTTCCAAATCCATTGCAACAAGGTTTTAGGAATAATTGTGGTAGTATCACTGCAGCGTTTTCTACTAAAGAATATATATGCTACTATATGGATAAAGATAGTCCTGTATATGCAACATTTCTTGATAATGCTAAGGCATTCAATACAGTCTGGTACAATGGGTTATTTTACAAGCTGTACAAACTTGGCATAAAAGGAAAGACGTGGCGCATCATGAAATACTCGTTTAAGGGAGTAACCAGTTCTGTTTCATTTGCGGGCAAATTGTCCAAATATTTCAATATCAAACAGGGTGTGGGGCAGGGTCGTATCTTCACCACTTGGTTCTTTATCGTTATAAAAGACGATTTGATCACTGATTTTGATCACACTTTGCGAGGCCGAAAACTTGTTGATCTCCACCTGCCGTGTGTCTTATTAGCGGATGACACAACTATAATGGCTAATTCGCATCATTCGATGCAGCATCTGCTCGATACAATCTCTAATTATGCGAAAAGGTGGAGATTGAAATATAACGCAGATAAAAGTTGCAGCATCCTCTTTACAAACAAAAGGAGAACTGATATCCCTTCTTTTCTATTCAGCAAATCGTGAATTTCAGTAGTCAAAAGTAAGAAATATGCCGGCATACTTCTAAAGTACAACTTTAAACCTAATGACGCGATAAAAGAAGCATGCGATAAAGGTAAACATTTATTAAACTCTTTTTACTTTATTGGTATCAGAGACGGGGGAATGAACCCTCTAACAAGTATGAAAATCTGGAAAAGAATCATTTTACCCGCAGTCCTATATGGATGTGAATTATGGTCGAATATGACAAGCACCAATGTAGAAGAACTTGAGCTATGTCAGATATATGCAGCTTGACGTATGCAAGCTTATAAATATTCGCCCACGGAGGCAACGCGTTCTACTTTAGGACTCTGGTCAATGGAAGCGTACGTAGATAAGATGAAATTGTGTTTTTTCAACCGGCTGTGTAGGGGCGATTGGACTCTTATCAGGAAAAAGATTTTCATTTTGCGCTTATGTCAGTACTTGACCAACCCACTAACACAGACGGGGATTATTGCAGATATTGACAAAATACTCAAGAAATATGGTATGGGAAGTGTTCTCTTAGACTATGCAGTAAGAGTGCAACTCCAAAGTAAACTTGTTTGGAATCAGTATATTATTGATAATATTCAAAAACTTGAAGAATCAACCTGAAATACAGATATTGAGCTTAGGGGAGATATTTAATTTACTTCAAAAACATTCATTTGGACTTAAAATCAAGCAGTATATGATTTCTTGGGCATAATTTTCCATCTATGTTATGGCTTCTCTGAAATAGTGAAACTATATATCATAACTGTTGGAAAAGTTATGATATGCAAAATCTGTGGAAAAGAGACTGACGACAGAGCGAAACATCTTATCTTTGGTTGTGAAATGTTACTTGAAGAACGAAACGTCTTCTTTGAGAGGGTGATTGACACTTTAGAGGTGAGAGAAGGGGTTATTTTATACAATCAAGAAGACGATATACTATTGGAGGCACTTCCTGGAAGCAGAGTAGATTGCTTGTCGTCTACCGACGATGACGTATGGGATAAACTCATGTTGGTAACGGCAAAAAGCATTACCTCATTTTACAATAAAATTCATGCCCTACTCTCAACCAACATGTCATAGCATAACAGCAATAGACAGTAGTTAAGCTAAATAAATAATTAAATTAATTTTTTAAAAAACAAGCTAAAGCAAAAGGACATCCTGTTCTTGTCACATTCGGCAATTTTGTTGTATGACAGATCACGGAGATATAATGCTCTCTGTCTCATATAATATAAGAATGTCACCTTCTGCTACCTTTTTTTCATTTGCGAATGGTTTCATGTTGTTCCACATATATATCTATAGATGTGTGTATGTGTGTCTATATGTGTATGTGTGTGTATGTGTTTGTGTGTATATGTATCTGTGTACATTTATGTGTGTGTAAGTATATATGTATGTATGCATAATCACATATGTCATGTAGAAAAAAATACATTGATAATTACAATGGTATACGTTTCACCATTTTTTTTATACACGTTTCTGTTGTATTTCATGATTTTGTATTATCTTGAATTTGATTAATCCGATGTAATCTCTGTTGAAGAGGAAATAAGGTCAGTCAGTCAGTCAGTAATACATACATACATACATACATACATACATACATACATACATACATACATACATACATACATACATACATACATACATACATACATACATACATACACACACACAGAGACATACATATATATATATATATATATATATATATATATATATATATATATATATATTCAAAATGTTTTTAAAGAAAAGCTAGCTATCATTTTCCTTTTCTAAACAGGAGTAGCGTTTGGTGAAAGGAAGGTGTCATAAGTCAACAGCTGGTTGTTTCAATTGTGCTTGCCATGCACTTAAATCTATCTCAGAGGTAGCATGGTCATTGCTAATAATTAAACGTAATAAGATACCGCATTCGTGGAAGATGAACGATTGTTGATCATGTCGTATCTTGTTAATCCGTTATCGTTTGAAGTGTGGAAAGCTGTTATTAAGCTTAATGAGAACCGCTGGTCTACCAAAGAATCAGTTGTCCCCTAAATATTTATGTGTTAGCTATCAATTACTTACACAATATTTTATATAGTAGATACATCATTTTGGTTTGTAATGTAACTTTTGTAGAAATCAATATAAAAGTGCAATTGAACCATATCTGTTAAAACAATCACAATATCACATGTGCTAATATTAGGTGCAATCTGTTGCTGATCTTAAATCAACTTGAGATCAAAGTTATATGTTCATTAACCATGTTTGAACGATGAATGTGCAAACATTTGCCATCTGGTATCAAATTTTTGTTATAGATTTGTCCCGGGAGGAGTGGCTGTAATTGACAGTCGTACGTGTTAATTTAGAACGAGCAATCCTGTAAATCTCTGAATTTGACCTTGGAGATATAAAAGAAAACCAAGCTTGACATACTTCGTTTTGGAAACAGCTAACAGGGTATTGTCAACATTTCCGTAACACATTAAAACAATTCTGCAACGAGTTCCATTTGTTATGACTATTAGTAAACTTAACAAAATCATCTCACTAAACACGAACTGAAGCTATATGCACGTATTGGCTCCTGTCTTTTCCTAATAATTGGCTCACTGCGTCTTAAATACCAGATTACATTTTACTTCTATTAATCGTCTCTGATCTCAAATGGAGACTATTTACTTCTTATTGTATTGCACACAATATAATCCAATAAATGTTGAAATTAAAATGTGCTACTTAACATAAGTTTTTTTTATGTTACTATTTTGAAATTATTTATATTTATGAAGACGCTGTTTAATGAGAACAATTTTGCATATATGTGCATGTTATATGTAAATGCATGAGAATCAAACACGACTCAAGCTTGATACTCAATTTGAAATTAAGGCTTATTTTCAAATCTTTGCAAAAGTCCTAAATTATTGTTACATATTTAATGAAGAATCTTATCTGGTCGCACAATGACAACCAAGGAATTAGCCAATGTAGCACAGTTGGTTCGGTAACATCCTCACAATGACGCAATGGCGCATGCCTGGAGTTATTGCCTGATATTAGAGAAACTAAAATATTGCCATAAAATAATCTGTCTTAGCTCTTATCATTTTGATTGGTATTCACACATAAAACGTTTGGAACCATCACCGATGGATTATACAATTATATATAAAATTGAAAATGCTTATATTATGGACTTTATGTCACCAGTATCAGAGACTAAAATGCGTGAATTATGCTGATATGGCTGATTTTTGTGATTCTTTAAACGTTTTTGATGTCGTCGGATGTTTGCACTATTTAAGGCTTTGTATGTACTTGTATTCATGCTCGGAAATATCTGTTACAATTTACATTGACACCTGTTATAGAAATTGTCGCTACAAATATGTGTTTATTCCAAAATATCCATATAATGTTAACAAAATCTTGGGTTAACGTTTTTCTGATTACTGTAAATTTCGTCGCTGTTATTTCGTTTCCTCGATATCTCAACTATTATTTACAGAGAAGACATATAAAGCTGGTTAGGATAATGGGTTCACATAAAGAGTATAATGCTCACCTGGGAATAATTGGATCAGTTGGAGATACAATGACATACAGATAAGCATACATCCATTTTGCATAAGCAATACATTTGAAATAATTAAATTTGTATTTTGTATTTATGATTTTTATCAATACGACTGGTCATTTGAATTTTTGGTTTCTTACCAATATGAACCTAATACTCTTAAAGTAAGACTCATTACGTAAGATAGTATAGATAAGCCAAGACTTTGTTTATCTTACTGACTAAACATAAATGTTTCAGTTTCTGCTTCGATGGATTTAATGAAAGATGTCAATGCTAAAACAAACTGGTTACACCTGCTTTTTTAGTTGTGTTGTTTAAGGCTCGTGATTATGTGATTATACCTAAACCATTTGATAAATAGGCATTTTACATTTTGCCGTAATAGGCAATATAAGCCATTAAAGAAACCGTCACACAATATGTTGTCAGTAAAAGCATTCTAAAATGATGTTATTCAATATCATCTTAAAAGATTTAACTAATAGTTTGGATTACTAAATGTCTGTATACAATGCTTTATCCTTCGCTGATGCAATAAAAAATATTATATAATATAATTTATGTATATATACATACAGTTAAGTAAGACAGTAACACCATAGACTCTAGGCAGTCGTTGAGTTGAGAATGAAGAATAAAATGTTTTTGTTTGCTCTCTGTCTGGCTGCATGTTTTCCGAAAGGTATGTATACCTATAAGTTTAAATTATTTAAAAATTATAAATATATATATATATATACAGACATACAAACAATACAAACAATTATATATATATATATATATATATATATATATATATATATATATATATATATATATATATATATATATATATAATTGTCTACACGCTGATATGACTGTAAAATATCAGATAATCTAAACATTGTTTACAAATATTAACACCCTTTGTCATTGTGACCCAATTTCTCTAGTTTGTTCTTAAAAAAAAATATAAAATTGAATCATTATTTTGTGGATGATAGAAGCAGGATTGTTTCTAGAACTACTAGACTTTTTATTTTGTTCATGCAGCGATTTTGAGAGAACGGGAAGAATCATTGGAAAATCTAGAAGTAGACAAGATAAGATAAAATAAAAAGTGTGTTTCGTGTGGAATTGATTCTGCAGGTATATTCATATTGATTTAGATGCAAATGTATTCTCTTCGTGTAATGACATTTTTCTGCCGGTCATTTCAAACCAAAGAAATCAACTATTTGCTATCATAATATTTTTCGCAGAAAACACAATACAAAAGCAAACACTAAAATTGATACGGAACCTCGTTTGATGGAGTTTACAGATGTATTAATGATGTTTTAGTCTTGCGATGGTGTGAATGTAAATCTTCACTACAAGATATGTACATTTTGGTGCTATATGATCACGTCACTATATATTTTCGTTTCGAATGAGAGAGTCGCATGATTTGTAGACATATTACAAACACAAACCATACGTTATCTTGATTATCAGTTTTCTTACAATGTTCATTTATATTTTTCCGTCGCATAAAACGTTCACACTGAGAGTTGAAAGGTTGTTTATGTTATATTCCCAAACGCTGTCTTGTCCTTATCATAGAAGCAACAACCGATACAGAAACGGTCTGGCTGAGAGACGTGACCACACGATTACAGACCGACAAACGAGGAGTCACTGGTCCTGACCTCCCTGACCAGTTGTCTTTCCATCTCAAACGCAGGACACAAAATCTGGTCTTAAACTTGAAGAGGAATTATCAGATTGATCCAAATACTGACATATATATTATGCAGAAATTGAAAGACGGTCGGTCCGTTCTCGAAAAGAAGCAAAATTTGGAAAAGGCGGTAAGTGTTTTCAATGAAACAATCAATCTAATTTAGATATAGTAATCACTGAGTTCTTTATCGTATATTAAACATTAGTGAAATATGTGGTTTCTTGGAAGATCATAAACCTCATAAAATCAATGTAATGGTATAATGTTTATGAAATAGTTTCATAAACGCACACTATTAAATGTTTCAAACACTAGTGGAACTAAACACCTTGAAAGTATCCAATGTCTGACAAACACCATGGAGAGTCTAACCTTGATCGTAAAATGCTACAATATCAATAAAGTTCAAATTGGCGCATCGGTGATGCTTGCAAATGTGAGAGAACTGTCTAGCGTAGAACCTAGCTTTCGTACTGACTGCCTGACTTTAACGTTGGTGTTACTGATATTAATTGTTTAAGATACAAGATGTGAATGAGAACATTTTTGTGTTGTGATCAGAATGGCCTTAGCTTTATCATCATTCGTATGCAGCTTGTTACATGTCATCCATGATTTCACATATGATATACACATCTCTATGTCTTAGATGGTAGCATCAACCTTAGCTGGGCGCCTAGACTTGTATATTTGGGTGTTATTAGCGTAAAGCAATATACTGGGTGATGATATAAAATATCAAGTCCACGAACATGGTCTTGTGGAATACCACACCATATATCAACTGAGCTGGAGTGTATTCAATTTGCATATACAATTTGTGTCTTGTTGACTAAATAGAACACGAACCACATTAGGGGGTATTGTCAATATCAAATACATGCTGGGATTGATGATGTATTAGAGCATGGAATATAGTGTCAAATGTGTTGCAGAATAGAAACCGAGTGGGTTTTATATTAGATGCTTAACACAGACACAAAGTCTGAAATATGGAACTTTATGAAATGAAATAATAAAACACATATATGGCAAATGAAGACAAATATTATCACATGCTTTTAACATACGATTGATCCAATACCTCTACACATTCACACTGTAGAAATTAACCAAAATATAAACTCAATGTTAACAACAATTATAACAAGTATATATTTGTTGATCCTTGCACAGTCGTACGATTCCTAAACTGATTAACCGCACAAATTCACCGATTCCTTGGATTGGCTTATATCAAGATCCACCACATGTACTTTCATACGTATGAACACGTAAAGACAGCATACAACACCCTTGAATTGTCTATGTCGTCTACATTTTTTGTTTCACCACATGTACAGACGTACTTATATTCATACATCCTTATCGGCAGCAGGCAGCACGAGCTATTCTGGAAACTCCAAACAGCTCTAAACAGCTTACAGCCACTCTAAACATCTACAGTCAACGATAAACAGCTCCAAACAACTTCATACAGATCTAGGCAGATTTATTTATCTCTTGTCAGCTCTATTCATCTAATCAGCTGTTATTAGCTCTTGTCAGCAACAACAAAACCAAACGGGTCATAATAATGGGTTCTCAAAAATCTCTAAATATATGCTAAGACATTAAATTCTAATAGCAACTTGTAAAAGTTCATAACGTTTCCAATCTGTGTTGTAATAAATGCATTATTACACGATATGACATTACACATTGATTACAAAAATACATTTAATTAGTACCCCTATGGCTGGAGAACACAGTAGAGTCCGTACACTCCTTAGAAAAATTCTGGTTTGGTCGTTTAACTAGTTTGTCAATTAGTAATTGATGTCCCTTAAATCCATAGAAGATTGTGGAATAGTCAGGGTAAAATACCCTTGGATATCATGATTTTAATGTCCCTCGTCGCAAGTAATTTGATGCGAGATACATATTAATACAGTCGCTTACCTGGAACAACACTTATTCACCCAGATAATATTGTACGCATGTACAACAAAAATTGTCAAGTAGTTATAAGCAATAAACAAGTTATATGTTGCCTTTTTCTGTGACAAAATGCTTCAGACGAGTCAAGGAGAGTGAGGACTGCAATCTTAATGCTATCCAATGAAGAGAGCAGGTCTTTAAATACTTTCAGAAGAGTAGTTTCACTGTTGTGGCAAAAGCAAAAGGCGGACTGTACATTGCTGAAAAGACAGTTTTTAGTCAAATTATATACAATCTGTGTCAGAACAAACTTTTCTAATAATTTTTTATATGAACGGGAGATTAGAAATATGGCGGCAGTTTTTTTTAATCGTTATGGTCGACTTTTGGTCTTTCTCAGCAATGGCTTTTTGATGACAGCTTTGAACAATCTGATGAATTCCCCAGATGAAAGAAACATGAGTAACATCAGTTAGTGAAGGCAATACTGGGTATAAGCAAGGTAGCTGCAGTGATCTTGTAATTGTATCAGGTTCACATATCTGTAATTTGATTCGTGACCGTTTTGGCTCTACGATGTTTTGGCATGGGGCGTTTTGGAGCCTGCCGTTTTGTCACCAACAAGATGATTAACATTAAACGATTACACATTATCCTTAAGATAATTAGAGGCCATGTCGGCATTTACAAAAGAATTAAGAAATATCAATATAAGGAGGACGCTAAAGATAATTGACTCTATTTGTATATTGTTCTGTGAGTCATGACCACGTAAGGATTAACAATTCAACCTTTTGATGTCTAACGTTTTATTCATATTTGAAAATGAAAATTAGGATAAGGTAAAAGAAGGCCACGCAAAGGATTAACGATTTAGCCATTCAGGTTAAAACCCACATCTATATAGTTGTTTGTTTATATAAATTTGCTGTCGAATGTATTAACGTAAAAGATTTTTCTGGAAATGAGCGTTATGAAATCGAGGCGTGCTCAATAAAAGTACGTGAACGATGGATATCAGTACGTTTTTGATAAATACAGTGCACACATGCTTAATAGTTTTTGGCGATGCGAGTTGAGAAACGAATGTAAAGTACTTCTTCACACAGCTGCAGATGAAAGCCAATTATTTCCTACTGCTGAATGAACATAATGATGGAGTGATGTTGCAAAAACAAAAATGGACAAGATTCTGAATTATACAAGGAGAAGGGCATCAGCCGTCAGGCCTTTTAATTATGTTGCTGTTTGAGTACAATTTACAAATCAAGAACTTTCACTTTTATGTTTTCCTTTATGTTACTTAAATAACTTTAACTAAAACTATAAAGAAATATGAATAACACCAGTTAGTGAAGGCAATACTGGGTATAAGCATGGAAGCTGCAGTGATCTTGTAATCTTATAAGCTTCCTTTCTTATACCCAGTATTGCCTTCACTAACTGATGTTATTCATATTTTCTTATAGTTTTAGTTAAAGTTATTTAAGTAACCCACATGCTGGTCATTGGAATAATTATACTTTTATTAACTTTATATGTCACTTAAACACTACATCGCTTTGATCGCTGAGTTAATCAATGTTATCCTTACTTGCTCCACAAATGTAAGGTTACCTCTTGACAAGAGTAACAGGCAAAACAGCCTGCTTCGCTTTGGTTCATTCTTCATCACGAGTGTCCGTTATAAATCCATATCGACATGATCCAATGCTCCTAATGGTTGTCGCTTAAATTATGCATCGTAACTGTATCGTGTCGACGAGTCAATGTGTTGTTAAGCGTGTCACTAATGGTGTCTACTTTGTCACGGATGAAATTTGCAAATAGTTCCGGAATGTCTACTGGACAGAGGATAGTTGGAAGTGGTGTACATTTGTTCCTTGACGTTTGTTTGTTAGTTATCTCGACGATCTCATTGTAGATGGAACTCTCAGTGATCTTAGTACTGTACTGGGAGAATGTGGCTACATTGACTATATTTAACACGTTCTTCTTACCGACTTCATATATTTGTTTAATAATAATGAGTCTGGAGGCATGCCAAAGCCTCTCCGCTTTACGATGGTGTCTTTTAGCAGTGCAAAGCTAGTCCCTAACACTGCTATACCGAGGAGAAGGCTTTGTTATTGATACTTTGCACATGGTGGCTGCGACATGTTTTTCAATCAATGAACGCAGGCAGTTATTGATTTGTCCTGCTGAATGAAGTGAGACAATTGTTAGGTTTCTTGGATGTCGTGCAATTCTTTGGATCATTATTATTACGGAGATTTATCGTAGTAGCATATAATGGTGGAGGGTTAGTGACTGATACGTTGAGATTGCATATAATGCAGAGCGCATATGATGCAAGGTTTTGTGATTCAAGGGTGAATTGCAGAATATTATCATCAGGCCTCTTACAAATCTAGTCTAAAATGTGACCAAATTTATGGGTGTGTTGGTTAACAGACACTTTAAGGTTGAAAACATGAATGGAATCTGTTAGATTTGACGTGGTTGAGTTTCCAGGACAGTGAAATAGAAAGTTGAAATGTCCAAGAATACATTTGTTGCTACCTATTGAATATCAATACTCTGTACGATTGGAAACTGTTCCAAAATGAGCGATTCAGTCACATTATTTTCTATTAAGAAGAGGGTGGTAGAGGCTGACAAAATGGACTGATCTTTGTTCCATTCGTATCCGTGTTTAATTGCATTTACTATCAGATTTTTTTTCATCTTTATGTGCCTACTGTCAATGTGATGTTCTTGAAATATCAATCTTAATCCCAACAGTCTCTGTCTTTTGTAAGGCGGTTGTGAAAAACTGAACACAATGATCGGCGACAAACCTGAACACACGGAGAAGACTTATCTCTCTGGAAGTTACACGGTTATTTTGCAAAAATACCCTCTCAATATTCAATATTTCACACCATATTCGACTTCAGGAACCGATACTGTTCCAAACATTCATTACATCCATCAACATTTGTTTTAAAAGAATCGAATGTGGAGCTGAAGATTACAACTTGCACTGCTGAGGATCGATTTTAAGCAATGGTATTTGCCAGAGCGATATATACATGTTTTAATTACCCAGCAAATTGATCTATGGTCACCAGTTATGATTACCCATCATATCGAGTCATACACAAACTTTGCTTCAGTTCATTGTAATAACACTTACTGGGAATTAAGATTTAATTTTGACCTTATCATATTACATTTAATTTAACCGTCTCCAATATTGTTTGAGACGTTGAGACATTAAATTTAGCACCTGGTTTGGGCTGCTATACTTTGCAAGGGCAACACACATATACATATATGTATATATACATATATGATGGTTTTAAGTGTAGTGTCTAGGAGAATAGTTGCCTCTGGAAATCACGTGGTTACTGTTGTTAGGCGTATGTATGCAACAATGATACATTGATTTAGTATTTTATATCATGTTTCAAAATCATTTACTCTTTTGTTGTATCGGTACGGAGTTACATAAACTTTTAATATGTTGATTATTCTACCTAAATAAACCATTGATGAGTGGTATGATTCATTATTTCTTTAAATTATTGCAAAATGTCAAGCCCATAGAGAGGGACTTTCCAAGGCTTTATATGGTGATCTATATATTGTTAGTTTAGACTATATGCTTGGAAAGGTTAGTCGCTTTTGAGTTTTGCTGGTTTTGTTGGTAAAATGTGTTTTGCATCTGACATGATTGTGATTGAGGGATGTTGTTTGCATATCTGACTTTATCGTTACGAGTGAGTGTAAAACAAGAATTCGAATACAAATAACTGTGTAATGTTCATGGAAAATAATATTTTCACACAATATTATGTTCATTCTAGTAACATTTGAGTTAATACAGGTTAGGTCAAGAATTGAAAATAAAAAATAAAAAAATGCAACGAGATAGGAATCGAAAAGTCATAAAATATAGAGATAACTGCAAGTTCTAAGAGAGAGAGAGAGAGAGAGAGAGAGAGAGAGAGAGAGAGAGAGAGAGAGAGAGAGAGAGAGTGAGAGAGAGAGAGAGAGAGAGAGAGAGAGAGAGAGAGAGAGAGAGAGAATTACTTCTAGCCGAACAATAATTAGATAAACACTTGTTGAATTTGGGAAACTTGCTAAACACTAGTAATGTCCAAAGGAGAATTGGATTTTTTTATTTCAAAGTGTACATATTGGCAGATCTTTTGACATCTAAATCACTCTATCAGTTGATCATCATGTTCATGAATGTTATACGTGACTGAAGAAATCCAGCGTATTGGGTATAATGTAAATAACGCTGTATAAGGCGTACAGAGGACTTTATGAAAATGTAAAACGCCAAACAAGTCTTCTTTGTAGTTGAAGTTTCTAAGAGCTATACTATCTATTCATGAATCACTGGCAATTATTTGGCGCTGAAGAATAATAACCACCGTTGTATTGAGTCATTAGTAGATGGAGGTCTGCGGGGCATACTTTGTGTCTACAATTGCAATACTTGCATCATCATTATTACTGGTCTGTTGAGTTTTCTGGTAAAAAAAAATATACATTTTTAATTTCAGCTACCCACTTATTGATGCTTGTTTTCTCCTTCTAACCGTTGCTTATCTGGGGAATTATGTATTCCTTTAATGAAATACAACAAACAACAGCTAAATGTGTATCCCATAGGTGTACAAATTTTTTTTTTCTTCATATCTATACTGATCATATCAAGTATATTGTTCATCTGGACACCAAGTGATTTGATTTGATTAGTTCATTGTTATATCAATTTGAAACACATTAATTTTCTAACTATACATTCGTTCCATGTTGTTCATAGCAATTGTCATAAATGACATACTAAAGTCCTAAAAGACTGATTAAACAGTTGCACCAGTTTCCTTCGAGGATACATAATGTATTGACTGACAAATAAGTTCAGTCAAAGTTTTTTTAATGATGAAATGTGAATACAAAAACTTGGAGCAAATACTGAATGTGTAATAATAAATTGTGTTGACAGCGTGTATTGTATTCCATGTATGTTTTGTGAATTATTAGCATGTATTATATATTATTATGTATTACGGTTTATCAGTTTGAAACTCATATGCTATATAAAACTTATGTAACACGGTTTAATCGTTAAATGAATCAGACTTTTTGACATTTCAAGTATATATATATTGTGACAAGATAACTGGGTGGATATTTTGGATTGACAACAGAACACGTTTGATGATACAGATAATAAATATGATTTAATGTGGCGACATATATAAGCACCAAAATGAAATTTGGCGTATTGTAATCCAAATATGGATTTATTTAAACATAACATGCACGAACTCAAAGATGCAAACAAATTATACAAGGATACCAATAAATTATACAATGATACAAATAAATTATACAATGATATAAATAAATTATACAACGCTCCAAAACCCCAGGAGAAATATACACAAATGATTCTAAAAGATGAATATAGTTCACTTACATAGTAAACAATGCAGGGTTATTTTTTTTACTCATATAGTAAAAATGCATTTGCTCAGACATACCACCTATCTTCTAGACTCGAAGAAACCAATGGGTCTTACCAACCCATAATTTGCCTATACCCCTTGAAACATTGGACCTTCCCGTCACCCTGGTCCTTTGACGGCTCTATAGCTTGGTCCCCTTCGTCACTGTTGACCACAAACGCTCCGGACACACGGACGTTTCTACCTTAAGGCAATTCCAGTCACCTCGGATATTCCTACCCTCGGATCAATAGCCCTACAGCTTGAGTTGTGCGAATCCTTCCTTGAATCAATAGCCCTACTAGCTAGAGTCCTTTAAACAAGCCGCTTGCTGACAAAACCATTAGTAATGTGTTGAATCTTCACATGTAGTAGAGTATTTATACATTTTCTTTTTGCGTATCAAGAATACCCTGTGCGTGCGGAATAGAGCGAATTGTGCTCACGATTTCGAAGTACAACCGCCCATATATATGAATCACCCTTAGGTATCGTTGCACACGATGCACGAAACCCAAGTACATGTATTTGCTGAATAAAAACTGCATCATTCCGTAACAATACCTGCCCCTTAAGAAAGTGGTATCATTTTTAGAACAATCACGGAATGTGAGAAATGAAACATAAAATCTTTCAATTTGTAGGCTGAACGAAATGATCTGTCCACTACACCCTACTTAAAAAATCAGCCCCCACATTTTCTGAGCCTCGAATCGTCTCGATTCGGAAACTATACGGCTGCAAAGATAACTCCCAACGCATCAATCATGGTTTTATTCAAATATAAGATTGGCTGAATGGTCCGTTTTCAATATAAATTCCCTCCCAAAAAGGTACGTCTGGAATTTTCCTATTCCCCATACTAAGCATAAGCACTCCTTTTCACTCACGGAGTAATTTTGCTCTCTAGGGAGCAAAACAACCCCAAGACCAGTATCGGACTCATCAGTCCTCAGTACAAAAGGTTTATCTAAGTCAGTCAACTTTAAAAATGATGCACTTACCAGTTTATGTTTTAAAGCGTTAAAGGCTTTTTCCTGGCATGCACCCCATGAAATTTTATTCGGTTCCCCTTTCCTAGTCAAATCTGTTAATGGGCTTGCAATAGCTGCAAAGTTGGGGACAAATTTCATGTAAAACCCCAGTAGACCTAGGACTGATCTTACTTGTTTTTTTGTCTCTGGTCTAGGTGCATCCCTCCTATTTTATCTGGCTGAGGTTGCAACTGGCCTAGTCCACTTACCAGATGTCCCAAACATTCTAGACTTGAATACCCTGTACTACACTTAGTAGGCCTAACTGAAAGATGTGCAGTATGACGTTTACCGACCAAATCCGGTAATACCTTAACATGTTCATCCCCTGTATGTGTGTAAACAAAAATGTCGTCAACAAAGCTGTCGACGTTTTCCATTCCGTTTAACAGTTTGCGCATAAGACGGACGCACGACGCTCCGGCATTACTAAATCAAATGGCATGACTTTAAATTGGAAATGTCCTTTTGGAGTCGTGAATGCCGTTAACTTGCGAGCATTATCAGAGATTGGTATCTGCCAATATCCTTTGCTTAAATCCAATTTGGAAATGTATTTGTATCCTGCCAATTTTGAAAGTACATTTTCCATATCAGGCATTGGTTCTGCATCAAATACGGTGATATTGTTTAATTGCCTAAAATCGATGCAAAACCGGTTGGTTCCATCTTTCTTGTTGTCCAACACCACTAGGTACAAGTATGGGGAATTTGACGGTTCGAGCACTTCCTGGTCTAACATTTTCATCACTTCTTCGTTGATCGTCTCTCGTGCATGAAAATGTATCCGATATTCTTTAATCCTGATAACCTCAGATTTATTCAATTTGATCTCGTGTCGAATTTGATTAGTACGACCTGGTCTGTCCGTAAACACCTCTGGGTATGTAGAAAAAACCTCCATGATCTGTGTACGCTGACCTTCCGATAAATCAGTTTATATATTTATCTGGTCAATACTTTCTTTGCCTACGTCAATAGGGTATTCAAATGGCAATCCTTTACTGGAGACCAATTCCGCTTCATCATTAGACCCATCTTCTATCACCGCTACGCATACTACATTCAAGATCCCATTATCAATTGTTTGTCCAATTCTCGCTTGGTAGAGTTTAAGCATATTGGCGTGAAACGTCTTGGATTTTCCCTCTACATCAACGATATAATCCATTTCGCTTTTCACCTGTTTGACTTCATATGGCCCTTTCCATTGAGCTAACAGGTTGTTTTTATTCGTTGGAAGAAGCACCAACACTTAATTTCCTACGTCAAACTTTTTACTTAACGTTCCTCGGTTGTAATACTTGGCGTATCTACGACTTGACTTCACGAGTTCGTCTTCCGCCATCCGATATCTATTATTAATCTTTCGCGTAAATTAACCACATGCGAACAGAAGGGCATTCCGATATCTATACCAATCCTTCGGTCACATCCTCCGCAACATTTGCTTCAGTTTCCCGTTTAATTTCTTGACCAACCCGTTGCATATAGGATGGTAGGGTGTTGTACGTAATTGTTTAAGGGATAACAGCCTACTAATTTATGCCATGAGATCTGAGTTAAATTGTACTCCACAATCAGTAAGAACCTCTTCCGGCACTCCGACCCTGCTGAACATGTCTACAAGCGCTTTAGCTACACGTTAGGTTTCAATTGATATCCTACAATTTCAATGGCTACTCTTTTGAACGTAGTATCTATCAAAGGCATCTGACCCAACGGTACTCTAGTTACTCTGCCTTTAGAGGTAGTCATCTGGCAAATGTCGTACGAGCACCAGAACCGCGCTACATCGCAGTTGACACAAGGCTAATACAATTCTCTTAATACAATATCCGTTCTTTTATTTACGCCTAAATGACCCGCCATACTCGATTCGTACGTGACCTTAAGTACATGTGACCTCAATTTCTGGGGAACCACTAGTTGCAGGAACTTCCTGTCTGATGTAGAATATTCCCTGTACATTAAACCCTTTCGAGTAAGAAATTTAGAGGAACCCCCGTTCTTACACTTTTTCACGGTACCCATTCATGTTTTCTCTGAGATTGCACGTCAATACTCGTCATGTGTTTGCTCATTTCGAAATTCTTTGCGGGAGATATCAATAATGGATTCTGGTACTTTCAACTTACGCATGGTTTATTCTTTTACTCCTTGATTTGAGCTCTAGTTTGTACAGCTTGGATGATAGGAAATCTGAAAACTCCTATGGTTGGAAGTCTCGAACCCGGTACATTACCAATCGTAAGTTCATATATCGGGTTGGCTATGCACAGAGCTTCCACGGTCCCTGTCAAAAAAAGTGTTCTTATCATTAACCTGGCAACTGGAACATGGTCGGTTGTCTGGTCAAGTAACATGCAAGGTGATTTAAACCCAAGCAATTGATCATCGCGGACTAAGCTCCGTTTCACGACTACAGTAATGCATCCAGTGTCTCGTAGAACTGTTACTTCTTGTCCGTTGACAGTGTCATGTGCGATCGGCACCCGTTCCTCTGGAAAAATACATGTACCGATTGATTGGATTGCATCGCAATTGGTCTTTAAACGCGTCACCGGTTCGTGCACTGCTTCCCGATTAGCTTGTTGGGAAACATTGAGATTTCCGTTCACCGACCTTCTGCCTCCAATAGCTACCGCGACTTTCTGGACTGGTCCCTTCCGCTTAGGATAATAATGGAAGATATGACCCACTTCCTTGCAAATGAAACATTTTGCGTCACTATGCATCCCCTGGTTTCTCCCACCAGATTTATCAGTTTCCCTGGGTTTTCTGTCTTTGACCTGATTCCCACCTTGGATATCTCGCGTGACGACATTGTGCGATCCTCCCCGGGCTTCCGAGAACAAATCCGCCATATCATGTACATTTGTGAAGTACCTTTCTTTCAAAAATAAATATAGCACTTGCCACATGTTTTTAACAATTGGTCACGAAGCAAGAAATCAACAAGATCCTCAAATGTCTTGACGACTTTACCACATTTCACCCATCACTGCAAGTAATTATAAGTCCTACTGACGAACTGGATGAATGTTTCGCCTCTCTCAGGTTTGCTATACTTAAACTTCTTGCGAAACCATTGCTCAATTAGTTCATATTTCTTGAGATGTGCCTCTTTCAGCACGAGGTAATTGAGCGAATCGGTCGTGGATAAACGCGAATACACGTCTAACGCTTTACTTTCAGTAACGCGCAATGGTGAAGCGACCAATCGTCCTTCTTCCATTTTTGTACCATAGCATACCTCTCGAACC
>JARLTB010000220.1:13055000-13212500 GCA_030141615.1 Unio pictorum | reverse complement strand
TATATATACATGTTTAGGGATGAAGGGATGGCGTCTTTATTCTCCAATGCAAGATATATGAATACAATTGTTATCAGATCTTCACGGATTGCTATTAAGATTGAATCACCTTTTTCATTTAGTCTTACGTTTTTAAGACTTCTACATAAGAGCGAAGGATTCAACGTCCGCCGACATAAAGTGTTCTGCATTGAGTTTGTGTTTGTTAAACATATTCATTAGCCAGACTTGCACATACCCATTGTCTTCTTGCTTCTGGATAAAGTAATGTGTTAGCGTGCAATTGCTAGATTCTACAAGTAATAAACTATTTTAGAGTGTACAAGTTTTGGTAGTCATTCACTCTGAGTGTGTACCTCATGTGTATCTAAGATTTGTTTCAGCAACTAAATATTTTGTACTTAGAAGTTAGTATTTTTGTCTTCAGTGTGAATAATGAGCATCTCTCGAACAAACCCCAGATTAAATGTTTTCTTTTTGTACTCTGTTCTGTTCCTGTGATTGCCGAGAGTGTTCTCACAATGATTTATTACTTTTCGATTCGTCTTCTGTATTGTTTGTTTGTGTTACTGAGATATAGCGATATAATTCATTGTGCAACAGGGGGATGCAAAAACTCCACGAGTGTTTCTGAGCGCATACAAAATAAAAATAACTAGAGATTATTGTCACTTTTGATTCGTTGAAATCAGCAATGATTGAGATGGAAATGGACATAAACAAACATGTAATTCGTGAGGAGGATACACTCTTACCATCTCTTGCAATTGGTTAGGCATAGTCAAAATTATGTATTCTAGTATATGAAGCGTAAACCATGTCAGAAATAGAAGGAGTAATACACGGTGGCTAAGTTGAAGGCTAGTTCCGTAACACAACCCAAGTTGCTCTTTGAACAATGGAGTCGCTTAATGATTTGTTTTGGATACGAATGAAAACACAGAAACATCGACCATAATGTGGATTATATGAAAACGTTTGTGTCTGCAAGATATAACAAATCTTATCTCCCACAATGTTTTCGGCTCATGAAGCAATACTGCAAAAGAGATGCGCCATTTCCGAATTACGATATCACCAACAAAGACATACCTTATTGGTCACGAGTACTTGGTAATTATATTGCCAGCCTCGGTATAATCGATTATTTCACAAAATAAGAGATATCTAACTATGTCTGGAAGAATTTAATTTTTCAGAATTTTCATGTGAAGTAATATTGTTTACGACATATAAATGTAGAAAAATAATTGAAGTTATGTCAAAAGCTTCCATTTTACCAAACCCATGTGATTTATTCTGAAGCAGTGTTATTCACCTAGGAACAAAGTTTACGCGATGATATTTCCTTCATTATCTGTACGTCAGTATTAGCTCGTAATAGCATTACCATCGCAATGTGAAATGTTGGCAATTTTTGGGCTTTAATGATGCACCTGCTTCTCTTTCGTGATCTAAAGTAATTGTATACGTGGTTATACCTCTACCCTTAGTATTAAATAGAGGGTGTCACTTGATGGAAAGGGTTTTCTTTTGAAGAATATTCTATGTCAGAAGGAAGGGCATTCCATTTACTACATCTTATTGACGACGAGCTTAAAGCCATCGTTAATGCTATGCCATGTGCATAGTAGTGATAAATATATATATATATATATATATATATATATATATATATATATATATATATATATATATATATATATATATATATGTTCGTAATTGACACAAACGCTTTTTTTAACTGTTTGTATCAACCAGGTTCTTAAAAAAGCAATTATTCTTGGTAATGCTGCATCTATTTCTTTGTCTATTGAGCTATATTTATTTATATCAGCACAACGATCTCAATATCAGTGTCAATATTCATTGTATGAAACATGTTCGACTAGGAAAGCCATGACTGGTTCATTTATAACAGTGAACAAAACATTGACATCGTGAAATCAATATGAATTAGTAAATGCTTCGAAAGCGGTGTCAGTCTACAATTACTCAATAGCTCACGTATAAATATAACAGCTTTAGGAAGGAAATTTAACAAAAACGTATTAAGAATCCACAAAATGAATGATTAAAGTATGTGACAGGCAGGTTATTGTTCTAGTGAACTTGATATACTTAGTTTCAACTTGGTTAATTCTTTTACACAACTATATCAGGCATATATATCCTGTCTGTCTGTCTGTCTCTCTATATATATTCCTTTTTAACTAGAATGGGAACATGCGATTGGGAGACATAAATTACAATCTTCGGCCGTCGGAGACGGACGTTATACAAAATGACTTCTTGGAAATCATGGGTCTTCGTGGCAAACGATATGTTCTTCAGGATCAAGAAAACATCCAAAGTGGAATGTCAGTGAAAAATAACGGTTGGCAATAGTTTCCTTTTTTTTTAGAATTATATATACGGGGACGAAATTTGTATTTTTTTTTTTGTGTTAAAGCAGCAGGGCGAGATATGCATTACACCAGACAATTGACATAATAAAAAAGCTTTTACAGTGTTTTAGTTATTTCATTGTTTGCGACATTGGTTAATTGCTATTATTTCGAATGACTTTGTAATGATACTGATATATCAATTATCGTTTAATGCCAGATTTCTCTCCTTAAATTAAAGGGAAATCAAAGTAGGAAGCAAGTGATGAAAGCAATGAAAACTTTTCTTTCGGTCACAGAAGGTATCAATTAGGACCATATTGTATTTCGTTATTTTGATGAACAATGTTTGGCAGATGCCACCTGCAGAAATGCAATTTCATAAAAAATTAATGTAATTATAATGATAAAGAAGTTCTATATTTGCAGAACAAACAAACGTACTCGATAAAAATGTACAAGAGAAATACATAGGTGGTGTACGACGTATCTCATATGAACAAGACAAACGAAATCCTAATATAAAACCAGAAGGTATGTTTCCAGCCCGCAACGTTGCTTGTTAGAGTTCGCATTACAAACAGGAAAAATGAACTATCGTAGAACACACAACAACAATGGTACGATATAGAATTTCTTTAATCAGATTGGACTAGTAAGAAAATGTCGCTGTCGAATTGTGAATCTGTAACAATGCAATTTGCATCGAATATATTATTTCCGTTGTATATTTGTAGATAATATATGTCTATAAAGCCAGTACCATTTTATTAATTGCAATATCATTTAACACAGACATATGTCTAGTACAAAAACAACTTTAAAAAGGAAAATATGAAAAGGATTTAATAATCCATTTTTCTAAGGCAATTGATGCAAACTAAATGTTACTTTCTTTACAAATTCCAGTCACAGATAAAACTCGCAACCGGAAGAATTATTATGTCGATGTAATTGCAGCGGCAGATTCAAGTGTATGGGATTTGTACGTGGATAAATTATCTATCAATCAATCTGTCTATCTATCTATCTATCTATCTATCTATCTATCTATCCATCTATCTATCTATCTATCTATCTATCTATCTATCTATCTATCTATCTATCTATCTATCTATCTATCTATCTATCTATCTATCTATCTATCTGTCTGTTTGTCTGTTTGTCTGTATGTATGTCTGTCTGTCTGTCTGTCCGTCCGTCCGTCCCTCCCTCCGCCCGCATGTCGGCCTGTCTGTCTGTCTGTCTGTCTGTCTGTATATCTGTCTGTCTGTCTATGTATGTATGTGTGTCTGTCTGTTTGTTTGTCTGTCTGTCAGTCTGTTTGTTTGTCTGTCTGTCTATATATATGTCTGTCTGTCTGTCTGTCTGTATCCATCCATCCATCCATCCATCTTTCCATCCATCCATCCATCCATCCATCCATCCATCCATCCATCCATCCATCCATCTATATATATATATATATCTGTGTGGATGTGTGTGCATGTGTTTGTGTATGTTTCGATCTTCGTCATTGGATAAGATTTGAGAGCTTTAGATCTTTATTGAATTTCTGATGTTGAAAACTTACAAAGTTCAGAATTGGAAACGAGTCTGAGATTGATATCTCGTGCATCTATGGAGTAAGGCCACTCGCTACTTTTACTGTTTCCAGAAAATAAAATCGATTATATGTTTGTATACAATCTCTACTTGCAGGTTTTTTGAAATGGCACGTTTTGCGGTACCAGACCAAAGAGTGGCTAAAACCCATAAACTTATAAGAGAATATTTCTTACACATAGTCAACAGTGTAAGTATTTTATACCTAACCACAAAACACTTTAGCATTCAATTAATTCACGATTGTTTTTTTATTAAAACAAAGCTTGTCTTGATTATAAAACGATGCATGAGCAAAATGGACCTATACTGTTACAATTGTTTAACCTGCACCAGAAATACATTTGAGTTAGCTGCATGAGTCGGGATTAGTTCGTCTGTAAAACTTGATCCCAAAGTAATTTTTGTTCAGATTTTATTAATTGCACTCTAATGAAATTACACTAAATTGGCTCATATGTAAACACGTCCTTTTGGAACATTAAATCTAATTCTTCATTATAATTAGTTGTAATCTTAAACAAACTCTGATATACATGTAGTCTATTTAATGAACACATTTGCCAGTATAATATTAATTAGGTTTATGGAATAATTACTATATCTTCTTTAAAAATAAAAAGTAAAATTAAAAAGCACATTGTTTTACTAGAACGTAGATATTTTGATTTATTCATTATCCTTTTTAAACTTACAAAAATATGATACTTGTATTTTATCTACACATGATACTATGAATTTGCATCTCTAAGAAGGATTTTAAAACTACGCGTCATTTTGGTGTATATTTTCACGGCGGTATTGATTATTATCATTGTAAAAACATTTGCATATTTTGATTAGGTGGACAAGATATTCAAAGGAATAGAAGATTCTAGTATATCAATAGAAGTCAGCCTTCGCGCGTATGTAATATTTCCGGTAAGATTAAATTTTCTTTCATGTTTCATTTTTGTCTTTGTTTACCTCTCCTAAAATGCGTGTTATGAGGGCAAAACATGTAATGTTATTAAGTCTTTCATTGCATAAATTGTTAACTTAATTGTTCAAAATCTAAGTGGGAGGAGACAAATACGATTTTGCTCCTTACACAGGTAAAAGATCCGATCAGTGCTGGTACTTGTGACAATAGTCCAGGATGAAGTATAGAGTGCACACTGAAGTTCCTTTCCTCTGTATTACAACTGAAGCAACCAATTAAGTCAGTTGTGGCAAATTGCCATATGGGACACAATACATATTCTTTTTGCATCAGTGCTTTATCATGTAATGTCTAATTATGATTATCATAATAAGGTATTATCTATTGAAATAATCCAAGTACTAATGACCCGAGACGATGGATTTTGGATTAGATGACACTTCGATCATTATCCTATGCTGCGATCTATTTGACCAAATTATGCAAAGCGTGATAATTTCTGAGTTGTAATAATAATTGATATAAGTGGCACAAACTCTGTTTTACTAATAATGCCACCGGTAATTGTTCCTCCACAAGAAACATTTATAAATCTTTGGTAAAAACATTCTTCTTCACTAAAAACGAGAACGGATGCAGAAACTAAATACATCTAGTAATATTAGCTTATCGATATCCTACTTTATACTACTCAATATATGAACAGTGTACACGATATAAAGTAACCATACTCGATTCATACTCTTCATATACCCTCGTGTGTGATGGAATAATATGACTTAAAAAGAAACTGGAAAAAGTGTCTGAAAAATGTTTTGGGTATGCGCGTGTTAAGTTACTATGAAAGAAAACCAAATATTTATCGGGAAAATGGCTAATATAATATTGACTGAATAAACGAATGAATCCAATAGTAATATAGTATAAATATAGGAGGCCAATGAGGTACTTTTAACTTAACTGTAGTACCAATACACCCAAGTAAATATATATATATATATATATATATATATATATATATATATATATATATATATATGATATATATATATATATGAATTTTATTTTCTACTTGACCTTGTCAAAAGTAAAATTTACTTTTGTACCCGTTCTATAATTCGTTTAACTTCATAATCCATATATTAGTCAATTTTACTCTAAGATAATGACTTAAAAGTTCATGATAAACAGAAGTAAACGTATTAAGTTTGGACTGGATCATGGTCAGTGTAATCATTATTATTGTTGTGGTCAGGTGTATTATATGGTTATAATTATTTGCTCAACTTATTCATCTCTGAAATTACAGAGTGCACACTAATATTCTTGGAATTACAATGAATTCAAGCAAGGAGGTTGTAATTGTATATATTGTAATTGTATTCATCAAATATTGTTGGCAAAGTAGCAAACGTCACGTAATTGATACATTAGCAAATTCGGAGTTATGTGCAGACAACAACACCTTCAGCGTTGGATCTCTTTTGGGATGAAACTGGGAGTTCATTTGAACGTTATATATGATATTGATGTTGGACAACCGTAGCATTCTAAAAATCATTATTATACAATAATTTTAGGTTTGTTTTCGTCGTTGATAATTTATAAAAGAAAACATTCAATTTCGAGAACTGATCATATATACTTAAAATGTTTTCAACTTAAGGAATTGTACTAGCTGTTTTTATTTTGAAAACCAATACAAAATTAATTTCTCATGTATTTTAGGAATACTGATAAACATAAATAATTGTGCAAGACATCACAATATGCAGACACAATGTCAATTTAAAAGAAAGGAACAACAGGCATTGCTCGTTATTCAAGTCAGAACATCAAATCTGTATTGAATGCAATTTTTATACGAAAAAACGCGTATACACAGAAGTGTGTATGTATGTATGTATGTATGTATGTATGTATGTATGTATGTATGTATGTATGTATGTATGTATGTATGTATGTATGTATGTATGTATGTATGTATGTATGTATTCATGCATGCATGCATGCATACATGCATTCATGCATGCATGCATGCATCTATCTATCTATCTATCTATCTATCTATCTATCTATCTATCTATCTATCTATCTATCTATCTATCTATCTATCTATCTGTCTATCAATCGATCGATCGATCTATCTATATATCAATCTATATATCAATCTATCTATCTATCTATCTATCTATCTATCTATCTATCTATCTATCTATCTATCTATCTATCTATCTATCTATCTATCTATCTATCTATCTATCTTTCTATCTATCTATCTATCTATCTATCTATCTATCTATCTATCTATCTATCTATCTATCTATCTATCTATCTATCTATCTATCTATCTATCTATATATATATATATATATGTATATATATGTATATATATATATATATATATATATATATATATATATATATATATATATATATATATATATATATATATATATATATATATATATATATATATAGATGTTTCAAATGGTGATCTAATAACAAGGTCAATTTGTATATTTTGAACATGGCATTGATCATTATCTTTTGTGGCCCTGGAGCGTCATTGTGGTCGAGCTGGGATTTAATAAATATATATATATATATATATATATATATATATATATATATATATATATATATATATATACAATATATATATATATTTTTTTTTCTTACATGAAGCTCTATATTTTCCTGTTGTACCTTTTATTACATATTACATACTGTTTTTAATATATTGATACCTACTTGAACCATGCCAACAGCGACACCTTTAAATGGATAGGAAATGGATGATAATTGACTTGATATTATCGATGGCTTAAACTAAATTACACAATTATCTATCTGTTCACACTAAAAAATTATCCTTATGTAACTTTCAACCGACCATGTGTAAATCTTATATGAAATACATTCCAAAGTAAATGAAAGAACTAACGCGTAATAGCTACTATATCGTTTTCATATCGTTTTTGAATATTTCCATATGGCTAATATATAGATACATTTTTGTCTTTGCCAGCTTATGTTGTATTTGTTTGTGTTCTCTTTATTTTGTTCATAGACAATGCAACATTTTCCACACAATCAGTCTAGAGTGCAGCATACTGCAACAGGAACGAATATTGACGGAGATAAATATTTACTAGATCTTCAATCCTTTGACAGGAACGTTGAATCAAATGATCTACCGATCTACGATCAACTCATTCTCTTCACAAAGTAAGAGTATTTACGCAACCTATTTCCAAACATGTGCAGGTTATATATATATATTGCGGGCTAATATCAATAGCGTCTTTTGTATATTGTCCATGCAGTGCGGTTAGTATATTTTGAAAGAGGAAGTACCCATGAAGACCTGAGAAAGAAATGCCTCTTTCACGGTAAGACACATAAAGGTTTTCTTGCGTACTTACATTGGTTGAGTTGAAATTTTAAAAAAAAATCATAATTATAGTGCTATGTACAATTGTAATGTAACTACTGATTACAACATTGTTAGCATACATTATTTATTTTATTCAATTTCTATCCAAAATGCAGAAACAACAAAATCATACAAATTTGTGTGCGTGTAGGGTGTGCGCAGAGTCAATTTAAATTCTAACTATTTTGCCAATATTTTCCTCTTCCTAATAGCTGTCAGATCCTCTTTATTACATCGATTTAATAGACTCCACCCATATATCTGCCTTCAACACATTGATATGGCATCATCAATTATGTCAAACAAATGTATGGTTAGTACACATCAAGGATACACTTTTATATTTTTTTCTCATTGAAAAAAGGTGTGGCGATACAAAATTTATATGCAGTGTATTTCATAAGAAGAACTCGTATGATATATATTGTAATGGAGTTAACCCTTACCTTAGTATGTCCCACGAAATTGTTGTAATTTGTGTTTAATCAACATTTTATCTTTGTTTATGTTTCTTAGAAAGGTAATAATTATAGAAATTACACTACTATAAGGAATTTATTTCAAGCAAAACGACATTGGGTAATTTCACATATAATTCTAGATTTAGCTCATATTTCCCGGCTATGATATAGCCAATTAATCTACATAACAACAATTATAACCAACCAGTGAAGATATTATGGAAACGTGAGTCAGTGTGATCAGAATAGAGGTTTAAACATTGATATTTTACAAACGATATATTGGAAATTGTGGTGGTGCTTCCCTATTGATGAACTATATTTGCTCTTAGTGAAGCAGAGTTAAGACATCACGTGTCAATGCCTATGTAAAAATATACATTCCCAGAAGTGATATTTTGTCTGTATTAGATGATTGTCCTTTATCAAGTCATATTAGCCTGTTGCAATTCATTCACATTTTATAGGTTTGGTCTTGCTTTAAATCCTTTAGGATTAGTTGGGATGTAATGAACAATGTTGCAAGTGTCTCCTAAATCTTCTCATTGCTTCTTTGAGAAGGACAATACATGTTACTTTTACTCAGTTAGCTTGGTTCTAATTCCTTTAACATCGAAGAATTGCTTGCGTTCTAATTACAATCAGAGGAACATCTGTGGTTTGAATATTTGTATACATTTCAAAGGTAGTATCATTTGTAATTGAAGGATCCGTGAAAAGTGCTTCTAAAATTCCATAGCACTTGTTCTTTATATTTATTTAACAACAGGTTGAAACCTCGTTTGTGAAAGTAACAGGTTTTGATACTGTTATATAGGGTTGTCAAAATCCCATCAAGGAAAAGATTGGAGGCATTCTGTAATTTTAACATTTTTAACAAGTCAGACGATACAATCGGTTATTTTTCAACATTAGTTTTAAAATTGGTTGGTGTGAAGTTGTGATAGAGAGGTGCAAAGTTCCGTGCCCATAGACAACGATGCCGACAGTTAAATTAATGAATACATAAATTGTGAAATTGAAATAACAACAATTTAATATATGGCAATGACAGTCACCGCTCAGATCAAATTTCAACCAAAACCCTATCACTCAACGAAGTGACGGCCTATTTTATCATTTTAATGCGTTTGTGAAATTTGCAAGCTGTACTAAGGTCCTACTCATCAATATGCTTATTCCATCTCTTTTCCTTTGTCTCCCTCTGTTTTGTCTTCAAACTGCTCCCTCCGTTCATCTTTCTTTTTTGTCTCCAGATACTGGGACCACTGCACTGGGTGATTCCCTCAGGTCCTTAAAAGCTTCTAAAGTATACGTACAAGGACATTAGCAAATGATATTCACTTATCTATGTAAACCCACACTAACATTAATACCATTAGATAGGCCATTATCGTATTTTGTCACGCATTCGTGATCATCGAAAATGCACATTCTCGCTGCTAAGTGTACGTCGTATAAATATATTCTCAATCTTATTATGCAAAACAACTATCAGATACTTAGACGAAATTATGTGCATTGCATTTTTACAATATGTACACATATATGCTCATATCCATGCGCTGATATATCCTTAAAACTGATACTCCTAAAAACTATTCACATATAGGCAAATCTCTTTAACTAATTGAACACCTCAACCATTATACAACGTTTATAATTCAATTCATCATTTGAAAATATGTAATATCAAATGAATAAATGCATGAGGTGACTATAATTTAACCCAATATCGAATTAATATAATACTTCTTTACATATAACTGCTCAGATCTCAAACTATGATTCTATATCAAACACTACGAATGAATCAAACTGCAAATGATAATTATACGTACTAAATTATACATAATGCAATTATTAAAGTACACTTATATTGCAGTAATATTTTACAACAATCGAGGAAATAGTCTCAGACGTGTACTTAAGCTCCTTTTAATTGCCGGAATAACAATTTTCCCACCAATATCGAATGTCGTCGAGTAGCTATCATTACGTTCCATATTATTATTCTAGCATACTGACTGTTATTTATCAAGATCATAGATTTAAACTTGCGATTCTAATTCTTAACCACGCGTTGCTCAATTTCGATTGTATATCGGTTCATTATGATCAGACACTGCCTCTCCCAACAGCCTGACAATGATGTGTTACGAGCCGCTTTGAGACTACCTTTCTTGAACAAAAAATTCCCCACTTACCTGTGAACAATGTCACATAACCATAACTGCTTTTAGAAAAAAAAGCGCACGTCCTAGCTTTTTGGCTATGTCAGTTAACTAAATGGACACCATCTCACATTTTGATGGCTCGAAATTGTAGCCTCGAGGTCTAACATGCATAGGCTGAAATCTGGTTAAATATACAACTTGACAGTTAGTCCGTATTTATTGTTATATGAACAATTGAAGGAATAAGGTGTCAAAACCGAGATGAACAGGAATAATATTTTTTAATTCCGAAAGAAATGATAAAAAAAGAAATTCAGTAATTGAAAGAGGAGTATTAAATACAACTGCTTTTTTGAGGGGAATACAAACTCGAGGGCAAGGAGAGGAAAAGTAGTGATAAATGAAAATATTAAAAACATGAGAAACGTAGGACATATACAGCCTGATATAAACATGAAGAATTGTCAAACAAATGTAGAAAGAAGAAACAGAAACGCAAGATTTAAATAATTAGCTTCGACAGACTGAACATGATCTGAACCCTTTAGCACACAATTACTGGCCTTAATGTTACCATTAAATAAGAAAGTACATGTGTTGTCATGTCACCGACGTAATAAATGTATTCGTCATTTTAAATAAAAGCAGTCAAAATCTTAATTTGGTTATGCAGGTTTATACCTGAGTGATATCGACAATATATCATAGTGCTAATATTTCAATGTAAATGTGGTATTGAAATGTTTTCTTTCTTTGGGTTATTTTTAATTAATACAGGTCTTAAATTAATTATCAGAATAAAGACAGAAATATTCTGAAATGTCATATATCGGAAAAAGCAAGGTCAACGCTTAGAATTGAATGGATACATAATTCATAGTCTTATCCTATTTGGAGCACTATTATTTCACTAATTGTTGAATCCGCTACAGCTTCCGCTATGAAAATATAGGAGCTTCACAGAATATAACCCTATGTTATCAATTACATTGCATTTGTAAATGGCACAATATCAGGCTTACGTCACGTGCGGTAGGTGTTTAAAGTTGGGATTCCTTGCCATAAAGCTTGTGAGAATGGCCAACATATTTATTCTACCTACCTGGTTTATCATTATGATTTGGAGTTAGGTATGGGTGCCAGATTAGAATGGTACAGAGACCCATTGGCGAAAACTCGAAACTTCATAACTTCATATCAATTGACTTGTCTTTTAATGGAAAATATATCGTTAATAAATCATTATGAATATATTCTCTTGGCTTTTTCTAAAACTTCCTTTTTTATCCTTAGGCATAGGATGTACTCCCGTATGCCTCTTTTAGCTGATGGTGAAGGTACGTTCTATCCAGCCGCCCTCTCTCTCTCTCTCTCTCTCTCTCTCTCTCTCTCTCTCTCTCTCTCTTTCTCTCTATCTCTCTCTCTTTCTTTCTTTCTCTCTCTCTCTCTCTCTCTCTCTCTCTCTCTCTCTCCATTTGTCTCTGTATTTGTCTCGTTGTATCTGTCGCTGTCTCTCAATCTGTCTGTATATAATATTTTTCTCTCTATCTCTCTCTTGCAAAGAAACATGTATGCCATTAAATTGTTATATATGATTGATGAAGTACAGAGTGGGATTTGTTTTTTAGTTTCACTGTATATTATTAGGTGATGGCTGGCATATTTAATGTGGTAAAATTTAATTCTGTTGTATAGGCCTGTTACGTTTCACATCTACATTATCCCTCATCTCATCATTTGAATGGTGTGAAAGTGTCAGAAGATATACAAACAATATAGTATTACCGAAATTGAGCTCGTGGTAAATTGACCAGGACATTAAATTGAATCTTAAATGCGTAATTGTTCGACAGATAAATTAAAGAAACACACGGTTAAAATCATCACTTTCTTAGTTACCGGAGTAAGACAGGTTTCGTTTGTCATCAGCCGTTATTCATTACTTCAAAATATTTCACAATTTTCACAATTTTCCGTAGTGGTAAATTAAACACCAAACTGCAAATTCTGACAAATATTTTAATTAATTAATATTAACAATATGTAGCATTAGTAGTTAATTCTACATATTGTTGATATTAATTAATTACAATATTTGTAAGAATCTGCATTTTGGTGTGCAATTTGCTACTGCATAAACAAACAGCCGTACAATTTTTAACGTCGATTAAACGATCATATTACCACACTCGACACGGGACCAAATGATCTGTTTGATATAGGTGTTATAGTTGCGTTTGATCACATAAGAAAGAACATTTTCTTACTAGGTTTTATCAGGTGTTTCTTACCATAATTAAATTAAGCTGTTTCCCAAGGACGGTTTACATTACATGCAATGGTGTTTTGACATAGTAGAGTAGTAAGAGCAGTTACATGGGGTATATTGCGATATATGATCATAATATACCCTTCGATGTGTATATAAAATGAGGACTGAATAGTCACATTCATTATTTTTTCGATGATGTGTATATGAAACGAGAACGGAGCAGTCACATTCATTAGTTTTGGATTCGTATTATATAGATTAAAATCAGTCTACGTATGTGTTTAGATAATTTAAGAGGATGCATTTGTTATGATTATTCCTTGCAATTGAAAGGTGCTCTTTGGATTATAAATTATTGTAGTATATTCAAATGAATTCTGGATCAGGCAACTGTGATACTTACGTTTGAGAATGTAACATTCATTTGTAGCGCTTGATTTATATTGACTCTGAAACATTTAAAATTATTTGGGATGTATTCCATAATATTGTAAGTTACTCTTTCATTTTCGCTTGTGAATTTGATGAAGAAATTATTTGCCACGATTTTACAGTAGTATATAGTTTTATATTGTGGCAAGGGATGCAATTTAAAAGCAAAAGAATCTCTCTTGGTTTCCTCACTCGATATACTGGATGTTCAAAAACAATGAATAGCGGAAAGATTTCAGTCCTAACTCTCTGTTGTATCTGTTGCATTTCATGCAACTGACCACGTTATATTACGTCACCGTCTCTAGCATGTATTGGGCATTTACAATACAGCCTTACTGTGCTTCCAATTATATTTGTTGAACAAGAAACATATTGTATCTGCAAAAGAAATACACTACAGCCCATTTGATAGAATGTTGTGGTGTTCCCCATTGGCATGTTCTCGCACTTTGTTACATTCATTATATACACACAGCTGCTCTCAAGGGCCATAGATCTTTGCAAAGTCTGTCACCAATTGTACTCTGATGAGGCTCAAATATACAATTTGCGGCTCCAAACTGAAGCTGATGCTAACATCCAAGGAGTAGAAAGGTGTCTTATGTGAAATTACGGATGACATGTACAAGCTGCAGATGAATCATAACACATTTGAGACCATTCTGAGCACGACCCAAATACTTTTTAATTCACATCCTCTACATCTAGCAATACATATGAGGAAGACGAATAATGAACAGTCCATACGAAACTTATGTGTTACTCTGGATAGTACTCTCATTTCACTAGCATGTCGTGAATATGGCACATCAGGTCTATCCGCAGATATATTTATGTTGATGCCCCAAAAGCACTTTAGTGTTCATAAATAATTTAGAGACTGGAATATTGTCAAACAGTTCTATCTGGTTCGCAACAATATCTACTCAAGAAACTTTGAAATGCTCAAACCACATATGATCATATCACTCTCAGACGTACCATGATCAGAGCCAATCTTTCTGCTGATATGTACACTACACTGGCTAACCATTTGATCCAGAATGATACACACCGCTTGTATTCTGTGCAACGTTTCACAGACGGATTACAGTCCAACAATCCTAAATGGTCTCATCCATGTGTACACACCAACACGATAATCACGGTCCCTTTTCTGGCAATCGTATTCTCATTATTTCCAATATGAAAACGAAGTCATGTGGGTAACGTTTTCTCTCATACCAGAGACCAGCAACGTGGAACGAATTTTCCATTGAAAAAAGGACACCAAGAAACTGTGACGTTTTCAATAGTGCTCTTTAAACCCACCTTTTTAAAATGCAATTAAAACGTATAGAACTAATTAACTTTCCCAAATTTGTGATGTTTAGCAGTTTGTTTTGTTTTTTAATTTGATGGTGTTTTATTGAAATATGTTTTGCAGTAATATTGTTATTTATGTGGTAAAGTGCATGGCGATTCTATAGATGGACTCTATTTAATTTCCTCATTATTATAACCCACAGAATGCTTAAAAAATATAGTTCTTTACTAGTTACTAATTATATTGTATATTAATTATGTGGACTTTACCTTGTTTGATGGATGGTGTTTTACGTCATCTCATCAAATAAGCTTAACTGCATTGTGCTGATAGATCATTATGGTACACATTGAGAAAATGATGATAACATAAGAATGTTTTTGACCTAGTGCGTCTAACGTCATATCGTTTTGGCGTCTAATTTTTATATTTCCGATTTATATATTTTTAAGGACTATTTGAGCATATAGTCAGATATCCATCTATGTACATAGGTTTTTAATATTTAAATAATTGAACCAAATTATAACAATTTTGAAATAGGAATATTATCGTTTATAACTTAAATCATCATATCTAGTCTTTGTCTATTTCCGTTCAGCTCGTTCCATCACTTCGGGTGTATGTGACCCTGGTCAAAGAGTTCAAATAGTCCGTGTAGACGATTTTTTTTCGACCATCAGGAATACAGTACACGGATTGGGACACAGGTAAGTAGAACCCAGGTCTCCTTTTTTGTATCCCTCGGTTGCGTCTACTTGTTTTAAATGCATGTATGGGTGATTTGGATTATTGACGTCAATTTTAAAACAAAATCAGTCATATGCTTACGATATCTGCAGTATGAGTTGATAGTGAAGTCTACCAATAAAGTATCATGATGAAGACATGTAGCATTTCTCATCAATAAACATTATAATGACACAAGCTCAAACAGGATTGTGAGTACCATTTGTGTCAGTTTGATCTATTACTCAGCCGTGGATTGAAGCCACGCCAAAACGTTTCCAAGGCACATTTCTAACCATTAAGGGACTGAGATTGATATTATAATTTTAAATATATTAAGGTTATTCGTTTTTCTATCGTCGATGTTACTGATGAAAAGAAAGAGTGAGATTTAGAATTATAACCGTTTTATTCATGTCATGTCGATTATTATTCTTAAACAAATAATACGGTTGTAAAACAGTTATACTGCATCAAGGGTATATAATAAGAAGTCCCTGTATGTTAATAATAATAATAAATTAACTTACACCTAAGGATATCAAGGTCAATATGCAAGAGTAAATAAAAAAATCCGATCTAGCTGCTCTGTTTGCTTTCTTTTGTTAATTGATTAAAGTTCTTCAATGATGTTTACAAAATGAATGGCGACCAACCATGACCTGTGATTTCGGCTAGATCAAGGCAGTTCTGTGCACATGCACACGAAGTTGTATCAAATTATATTCTAAGTTCTGTGCCGTAGGTAATTGACTGTATGTCGTGTCTCATTTATATCATCTAGTGGATTCAAGTTGATGTAGTTTTGAATTTACAAGCGTGAAGCTAGAATCTGGATTCATATAGATTACATTACAACTATTTACATCGTGTGGCACGGAATGCTCCACAACTCTTTTTGTTCTGCTGGTCAATTGCCGACTTAGAAAGCTGTTTTGCCTCGGGCATATTTCCCCATTGTTTGGTGGGTAACTGTTGATTTATTGTATGTCATGGATAAAGCGCGCCAGACTTCGTCTTCTCGTGGATAATGCGGTAGTAGAGCGTCACAATAAAACAAATACCAATGCGATGCTCAAACACTAAGATATTAGCCAGTGGGAACACTTCATAAAATAATTCGTGTACTTAACATTATTGTGCGTGCCTCATTAAAAAAGGCACAACAGCGTGCAGATATATGAAGAAAGATTTAAGTTAATTCAAGATGGCTGCTATATACAACCTGTTAGGCCTCTAGATTCTGATCGATTGAAGGGAGGGTTTTCAGTAGCATAGAATGATGTCAGTAAATACAGACCCGCCCACCTACCTGGATGAGACAGCGCTCAGTATGTATGCCCGCCAGCCAGAGAAAAACTCGATCACAGCTCAAGTGCGACCTGATGACTCAGCAGTTATTTGCTACATTAAAACCTCAATGCATTAAACAGGATATAGCTGTAATATGTAGGGAAACCACCCAAATCATCTTCACCATTGAGATAAAGAATTGGCGGGTTATCTTATAAACTGTCTTTGCTATACGAGACTTTCTCATCAACCTACCTCTTCACTCGTGTGTACAAATTTGATGTTATTGACATCACCTTCCGATGAAGTTGACGTATTATTTGAGTACGAGCTCTCCAATAATTACCTTATATGCAAGTTTGAAAGGCCATCATTTCATTTTTCCGGCGTATTATAAAGCAAATATACAGACTTATAAGATATCTTTAAGCACCTCACAGTTCACTTGTACATGATGGTAACAATAATTAACAATGCATTAATCATCAAAGATGAGTTTTCGCTATCCTACGTGAACATATATGATGATATTCACATTTTGATGCAGATTGGATAGGTTGCTGATATGTTTAAGACGGTTATTACAGATCATTCAAGTTAATTTTCATACTCCCAACATTGTGACCATTCTATCGTGTCCAGTGAAGGGAACATGATTATTTCTACACCAATTAAGCATTTGGTAGTAAAAGTAGCCATACAACTTTCAATACGCTATCCAGAGCAGTATCATAGAAAGGTCGACATAATTATGGTATAACATATGTTTTATATTTACTGGATGATTTTATGTTCATTTATGAGCACGGTTTACCGCTGAAAGAACACAACTATTGATCACATTGATTTGCAATATGCCAGCTATTCCTAATGCTCCCCAAAATACTTTAGTACAGTCACCAGTCAATTAATAATTGGGTATAATTCTAGATGGGAAAAATGGAATCTAGATTGGCGCAAGATAACCTGAGTAGATTAGCTGAACTGCACAAAATATTCCTTGAAATGAGATCAGGTACGAAGATGAAATGGCGGTATATCTTGTGCCACTTACATTAAATGTCAAAGGATCACTCTGGTGGGTCGTTCACATCATTTATATTATCCTTGTCACGATTGAATTTAATCAACATATACACATGCTTAGCGAATATTTACTGGATTTAAGGATGTGGAATGACTTACTGGCTCAATGGACTTGAGTTTATTTCTTCTAGTATTCTGATATTACTGTTGAATCGGCTGAGCTCTTCACTGATGCGTCAATTACTCTCGGGATTTGAGGGTTCTTTTCCATAGCAGATGGTTTTTTTCAAGAACCGTGTCCGGATAATTTAGTTGTATTAGGCATAATCAAGATGTCTACGGCTCTGCTGAAAATTTACCCCATTGTAGTTGCAGCCGCTTATATATTGCGCCATATATGCCAAGAAATGAATTGTATTCCATGGTGACGATATCAGAACATTCACTATAACATGGAATGATGCCATCATGCTAGCACAGCAGGCCATGTGGAGATCTACAAGTTGGTAGACGCAGTAACGCCATAAATGCAGTTTTAACTACGGCAATACCTTTGATAAAGTGCAATGATATATAATATAGGTTAGTTTGTGTTTGTCAGTATATCTTTTCAGAGGTTATCATTCAGAATCTTTACCTCGAGTTATTTCTGAGATGGAAGTAAACAGATTTTGTGTATATTACTTTGTCATTGATCGTTTTTTTCTTCTCGCATTTATACGCTTTGAGATTATCAGATTCAGCTGCTTGTTGAGGTATATTTTGCATCGGTAGCATGTTTGATGTGTTATAAAGATCATTAGATTCATTGGTATCGGAAACTGTTAAGCATTATGTTTACTAATGTTGATTGGTGTATCTAGCTGATTTATAATTCAATCAGATTAATGCATGTGCACTGCAATCAGTTATATGCATCTGACTTATACTTAAGTACATTCACTGTATGCTTGTTTGAAGAGTAGATTTTTTGACGGTTTGTGTAAACTGTACATCATCTACAAAAGAGAAGCAAACCTTGAAAATTGCAGTGCCGAACGGTCTTGTGTAAAGGTATCTTACTTTCGTAATATATGACCTTCTTACAGAGTTTTGCATCACATACTTGTTTACAACTTCACTCTAGATTTCTTTGACTTTACGTACGTTTAATTAAAATTGAGTTTTTCACAACTAAATGAATATGGTTCATAACCTTACTTAACATTTGCAGCCTTGGAGCAGCTCATGATGGATATGATTTTGCCACCGATTGCAGTCCTAATGATGGATATATAATGTCGATAATGAGGATTAATTTCTACCCAGGGAAGTATATTTCACCGAATCTCTGGAAATTATCACCATGCTCTGTGGACGCTTTCAAGAGGACACTTGGTAACAAGTAGGTGCAATTTGTTCCAATACATACACCATTATAAATTTGCATTCGCATCCTATGTCAGTTTATTGGGAACCATTTGCAAGGGAGAAACACAACTTCTCACATCACTGTGGTTGAACATCACCAATTTGAAATTTCTCTAGTTGACAAGGAACATTGCATAGGTCATTAATTAATATGTGTATCCAGACGATCAATTATATAAAAAATATACATAAACAATATGACGTCATAGTTTAAACATACGATCCATAATTAATTTGGGTTTTTTTAATGAATAATTTCTATGGAAAATACATATAGACTATAGGTAATGATATCGTAATACAAAATATTAGATAAAACTGGATCTTAAAGATATATATATATATATATATATATATATATATATATATATATATATATATATATATATATATATATATATATATATATATATATATATATATTCATACATACATATATATTCATAGTATATTTATTATTTATGTATAATGCGATTTTTAAAATAAATATTGATATAATTGTAAGGAATATTCAATAATTCATCAAGCCTCAATTTATATGATAAACTACATGATGTGTATAATACTTCTAGTTATACAGATACAAGTATCTTGAAAATTATTAACCTTAATGTGTTAGAAATTTATTTTATAATGTGTCTTTAATTTGAATAATATCGGTACTACTACTACTACGACTACTACTACTACTACTTCTACTACTACTACTACTACTACTACTACTACTACTACTATTACTACTGCTACTAATAATCATAATAATACTAATAAATATAATAATTATAATATAAATGAAAATAATAATGATTATAATAAAAATAATAATAATAATAATAATAATAATAATAATAATAATAATAATAATAATAATAATAATGAGAACTTTACCTAGCGACTAACCGTTAGAAGCTCCAAATGCTTTCGGACATTACACTGATATGTTGCAAAACAGCGATGTCATTATGATCATGATAATAATGAATATGTGATTGTGAGAAGAGAAGCGTATGTTTATTGATTGATGGTTACATATTATTTCGGCCATATAGGTATGTTGGACTGGAATATGTGAGTGAAATGTAGCACAGAGAACATCTTTTGTGTTTGATTATGGATCGAATGGATATCCAGCGGCATGTAATGAGCAGCTAGTTCTTTGCTCGCGGTACTCTGAGGATGATCGAATCAGCAGTGTTATTAACTTTGTAAAGTATCTGGTGTAGATTTTGTGACGAACCAGAGATGAATGAGTTATAATAGACACGTCTTGAATGTACTACTGATCACAAAGGTGTTTTAATGACATGAACTGAAAGATATTTGCCAATGTCGCTGATGCATCATATCTCGAGATAAGCAGCCTTTGATTGTTGGTGCAGTGTGACACTACTATCCTAGGTAACACCAAGGTGTCGTATTGACGGTGCGAATTTAATGTTGCTGTTGCTGATATGTATTGTTTGAGATATAGGATGTGAATGAGAAAGTCTTTGTGTTGTGATCAGAATATTTTCAGTTTTATCATCATTCATCGTACGCATGATATATGTCATTCATGATTTCACATCATAATTGCACATAACAATTCCTTTGATGGTAGTATCGTTTTCAATTGGGTGGCTTCACATGCATATTCGGGTGACATCAGGATATAACTGGTGAGACATTTGATGATCTACGCCACTTGAGCGTATATAATTTAAGAAAACATGTGATAAAGAGCCCCCTTTCGAACACCACAACATAGATCAACTAAGCTGGAGTGTATGCCTTTTGCAGATAAATGTTGTGTCATGCTGACGAAGTAGGACTTGAACCACAGTAAGGATTTATTGTGTATTTCACATAAATGCTTAATATGGTGACGCAAAATGCAATGTGCTATTGTTTAAAATATTGCTGACAAATCAAAAAGGCATGTGGACTGTAATCTCTCCTGAATCCAAAACAAAGAGAATATCATTAACTAGATTGATACGAGCTGTTTCAGTACTGTGGTAAAGGCGATATGCAGACTGTACATTGCTTAAAACACTGTATGAAGTATGAAGTACAATGTGGGTCAGAACAAAGATTATTGATATGAAAAAGAGATTTGAACCTGGGAGGTAGTTCTTAAAATCCTTATGATCGAGTGGCAGTTTTCTGAACAAAATAAGAGTTATAAATAACATCAGTGAAGTCAGTATTTGCTCTAAGCACTCAAACAGCATTAATTATTGAATTTAATACATTTCACATGAGTTTGGTGCCCAGTTAATCACGGTTATCTGTACTACATCAATATAAAAACGGTCAAAATGCTGCTAATAGCTGTCGCTTAAAGTCTGTATCGCAACTGTATAAAGACGACAAGTAAATTAATTTTTGTTCTTCAAGTTTTTATCTGATAGTTTGTATCTTGTGACGGATGTAATTTACGTGTGGAAAGTCTACTTTTTAAATAATAGTAGGAAGGGGTGTAAATTATTTCCATGACATTAGTATGTTAGCTATCTAAAAGAGCTCCTTGTGACTGAAAGTTTCCGTACTCTTAGTATTACAGTGTTATAATTAGGCTAAATGGACTACGTTTGTGACGTTGTTCATATCGACTTCATGCATGTATTGATGAATAGTGGGTTTGGTGCTAAGCCAACGCCCCTCCATTTTCTGAGGTCTGTATTGATCATACGTCGGTTTCTTCATTGTTGCGAATATAGGTGTAGGGCTAGGGACTGAAACATTTGTGTTTGATTCAAAGGTGATCGCATATAAGTTAGTTATTTCGAAAAGCTCTTTCCAGCTGGAACTCTCGGTGATCTTAGGACTAAAGTGGGAAAATTTGGCTAAATGGACTATGTTTGGGACGTTCTTCTTAGCGGCTTCATAAAATTGTTTATGAATATTGAGTCTGGAGGAAAGCCAAAGCCTCTCTGCTTTTCGGTGATGTCTTGACCATACTCAAGGATAAACGCCGATAGATAGATAGATAGATAGATAGATAGATAGATAGATAGATAGATAGATAGATAGATAGATAGATAGATAGATAGATAGATGGATGGATGGATGGATGGATGGATGGATGGATGGATGGATGGATGGATGGATGGATGGATGGACGGACGGACGGACGGACGGACAGACAGATAGACAGATAGACAGATATATAGATAGATAGATAGATAGATAGATAGATAGATAAAATTGCATTTAATTTTGCAGAACTTGTTTGAACACCCAGTATATACATACCCCAGATATACAGAAGGAAATGCGCGATATACTGCTACTACAGCCTGGCCAGCATTACGATGCAGATGAACAGTGTGTCATTATTAATGGAGTTGGATCTCAGTACAGTGGGGTATGTACAGATTGTGTGATCACCGAGGAAAAAACAGAATATTTAAACATTTTTCATTTTGTTTTGCAGACTATAGTAAGGCTAGTTACTCATCTTCATGTATTTTGTAATATCTAAATGTGTGCATATTGTATTAATCTGATTTCATACAATATGTTTGGTTTGAAATGTTCTTTAACAGAGTCATGATTTTTTAAAGCTTAAACGATGTAGTGCTATTTGCGATACTGAGTCGTTTATATAGGTATTCAGTTAACTAATATTTTGGAATGTATTACAACATATTGATAAATACAACATTTGAGATAGTTTCATTGAAATGTATTTTCTGTATGCATTGTGCGGTGTAAGTGTGATTTGCAGAAAAGTATATAACGTATTGCTGTAGAAATGGGAACACCCGCTACACGTTTCAATACGTTTTAGCTTTTGAAAACAATAATAAGCTTGTTAAAAGTATGATTCGGACTTTTCAAAATCGAAAAATTATTTTTTTTAACTTTGTTTAGAAACTATGACTTGTTTTGTGTTATAAAATCATTTCCATTTCAACTGTGAACATATATACATATTCATTAGAACATATATGGGATAATAATAGAATAATATCTAACAGATGTTTATCTCTATTTTAAACTGTTCAACTAAACAAAACATAATGCTGAAAGGAAAATACTATTAAGCAGTGTATAGCACCATTATCAGTTAAATGTTGAAATATATTAAAAAATTGCAATTACGTTATTAACTTGCTTTCATTCAGTTATTCTAGTATTTATAATCTTGTCATTTGTACCGTAATTTCGATGTCTTTAAAGTACGATGCAGCTAGCTGTGTTGAAAATAAAATAAACCGAACGTTGTTCCGAAATTCCTGTTACATTTAAAAGCAACAATAAACTCATTGAACTACCAGCCAGTTCAGTAAATTCCAATCTGTTTCGAGAAAATCCAATGTAACATGTGCTCTCTACTAAATATTACTTTTATATCAACACCTTTAAAACCTTTCTGCGTTCGTCCCTCTCTATATTTACCAAATGATTCTCTCCGATACAATCTGTATATGGAAGAAAAGAAAAAAACACACGCTAATTATTCTCAGTCATGCAAGTTATAGTTTTCAACACGCAATTATTAACGTAATGGTGAAGTCATCTCATACACCTCAAGATAATATCATTTATTTTTAAAAAGCAACATGGTAAACTTATTTGTGTGGCAATGCGTTGCAAAACAAGGAACGGCATAGTGATCGAGAGATACATGTCTGCAGCAGACGGAACGAAATGTGGAGATAACAAGGTAATATATGTATGTATGTATGTATGTATGTATGTATATATGTATGTATGTATGTATGTATGTATGTATGTATGTATGTATGTATGTATGTATGTATGTATGTATGTATGTATGTATGTATGTATGTATGTATGTATGTATGTATGTATGTATGTATGTATGTATGTATGCATATATCTATCTCTATATCTATTAAAAAATATATATGGATTTTGTATTAATATATATATATATATATATATATATATATATATATATATATATACATATATATATATATATATATATATATTATTTCTCCATCTATATATCTATCTATCTACCTATCTATCTATCTATCTATCTATCTATCTATCTATCTATCTATCTATCTATCTATCCTTGAATATGGTCAATAATCACATCGTATTGTCTAATCTCTTGATTGTCATTAGCTGATAAAGATATGTATATATGTTAATTCATGTTTTCAATGTTAAACAGTCAGTTAACCAACCCACCCATAAACTTGGTCATATTTTAGACTTGTTTCGATAAAAACCAGATGATAATGTTCGGCAATCCACCCTTGTATCCCACAAAGTTGCATCGGATCACCTCTTCATTGTCTTTAACAATAAATATATATTTGCTACTATGAGAAAGCTCCGTATGATAAATAGAACCAAATTCATGCATGGCATCCAAAAAATCCTAACAACTGTCTTACGTCCTACAGCGGAATAACTTTTTAATTACTTGAAAAACATGCCCCAGCCACCAAATGCAGAGTATCAATAAAAAAGTGTTCTCCATTGTATAGCAGTGTTATGGACTAGTGTCGCATTGGAAAAAGACATTACCGAGAAGCAGAGAGGATTTGGCTTTCCACCAGACTCACTATTCATAAAGAAATTTACGACGCCGCTAAGAAGAACGTCCCAAACATAGTCCATTTAGCCAAATTATTCCACTACAGTACTAAGATTACGGAGAGTTCCAGCTGCAAAGAGCTTTTCGAAAAAACTAACAACCTAATGTCGAGGAACAAATGTACACAACTTCTAAGAACAGTCTCGCCAGTAGACCTACCAAACTAATTTGCAAATGTCTTCCAAGACAAAAGTACAAAGCACTAGACATTCGCTTGACGCTTGACGGAACAATTTCAACTGACTCGTCACCATACAGTTATGATGTAGAATTTCAGCGACATCCATTAGGAACATTTGAACTTGTTTCTATTGATTTAGTACGGACAATCTAGACGAAATGTACACCAAAGTCTTGTGAACTTGATCCAATTTCGGTATCACTGCTGCGGAGTGCTTAGACCAAATATTGTTTTCAGTACTAATTATTAATATATCTCTCTCATCGGGGAAATTCCCATCATTGTTCAAAACTGCCAACATAATCACTCTGCTGAAGAAACCAAAACTTGACCAAAACGATTTAAAGATCTACCGCCCAGTTTCTAACCTCCCGTTCACAAAACAAAATCTTAGAAAAGTTTGTTCTAACCCAGCTTGTATCTCATTTGAATTCACACTGTCATTTTAGCAATGCACAGTCTACATATTGCCCTTGCCACAGAACGGCAAAAACTCTTCTGAAAGTATTTAATGGCATTCTCTCTGCTTTGGATAGTCTGAAGATTACAGTCATCACCCTACTGTTTTTATCTACAGCATTTGATACAATAGGCTATGATATATTACTTTGACGTTTCCAGCATGTATTTGGCATTCTGAATATAGCCGTATAGTGGTTCAAGTCCTACTTAGTCAACAGGATACAAATTATATCTGTAAATGGAATACATTCCAGCCCATTTGACGTATGTTGTGGTGTTCCACATGGATCTGTTCATGGACATGTTCTGTTCATTCTATACACTCAGACGCTCTAGAGTGTCATAGATCATCACCCAGTGTCGCACCAATTGTCCTCTGAGGACACGCAACTATACAATGTTAGCCACCCAACTGAAGTTGATGCTACTCTCCATGGAGTAGAGAGGTGCATTTCTGATGTGAAATCATGGATGACATGTCAAAAGCCGCAGATGAATGATGATAAAACTGAGGCTATTCTGATCAAAACACAAGAACGTTCTCATTCACATTCATTACCTCAGTTAAAAAATATCAGCAGCATCAACATTAAATTGTAACAGTCAGTACGATACATATGCGTTACTCTAGACAGTACTCTCACATTGCACCAACATGTCATGAACATATGCTAGGCGCATATCTTGAACTGCCACGCATCAGTTCCATTCGTAAATATATTTCAATTGATGCCACTAAACACTTGCCTGTTTATTAATACTTTCAAGACTGGACTATTCTAACTCAATTCTGTTTGGTTCATGACAATATTTACTCCAGATTCTTCAAACAGTTTAAAAGACAGCTGCACGGATCATCTTAAGAGTACCTCAATCGGAGCATACCTCACCACTGCACTGTACCCTACACTGGTTATCAATTCAATACAGCAACAAACACAAAATGTGTTAATCTGTGCTATGTTTCACTGACAGACTCCAGTCCAACATACTTATCCAGCCTCACCCATGTGTTAACACCATGTCACAGAATTCGAAAGAAAAAACAACTTTTGTTTTGCCTGTGAAATATTTAATTTGTTTGTGTTGTGCACGCTTATAGCGCTGTCTGGAATGAACAGTTTTTTTTTCAGACCAGCGACGGAACAGAACATATGTCTCGCCGCCGTAATTTATTGGCTACAAACATCATTATCACGATATGCGCCACGACTGTAGACTTAGCTAATACAAGAGTGCTGTACGCTGTCTGTACGTTTCACACCAGCTAGATACTTACGTTTTTCTTCGACCAATCGTATACTCATTGTTCCCACTGTGAAAACGAAGTCATATGGACAGCAATCGTTTGCATACCAGGGCCTGGCGACGTGGAACGAATTGCCCATTGAAATTAGACACAAAGACACAGTGGTCCCTTTTAGATACCTAATGCTGTTTTGTATCTTATATGTTTCAGCATGTTTTTATGTTTCCCATTTTCATTTATTTTATGTCATTGTTTTTCTGTAGTGTAGTCATATCATTGTAGATGGTGTAAATTGCTTAAAGCTTCGATAGATTAGGCGCTATACAAAGTCCTCATTATTATTATTATTATTATTATTATTATTATTATTATTAGTATTATTATATATTTCAGCATTGCCAGAAGGCAGTTTGTATTGTTAGACAATAAAAGTTGGAGCTCATTCTCACTACCGTTTCATCTAAGCATAGTAAAACATCGCAGTCCTGATAAAATGAAGATGAGAATTTTAAAGGATTGAATCCATCTTAGCATGCAGCATAGGACAGCACCTCACATGTGCCTCTTCACGACAAGCACAGTCCCCTGATATTCCGCTAAACAGAAGAATAATGTGTGAACCAATCTTATCTTCCGTATTATTAAAACTTGAATTACATGCATCAATGACTCCTTGTTGATATATTAAATCTCTCACTTGTTCAATAGTACTACTATTAAAGCTACTACCACTACTACCGCTGGTGCTGATACTTGTATTATTACTACTACTACTACTACTTCTACTACTACTACTACTACCAATACTTCTACTACTTCTACTACTAGCAATAATAATAATGATAATAGTAATAATAATAATAATAATTAGTATTAATAATAATAATAATAATAATAATAATAATAATAATATAAAGAATAATAAGAAGAAGATAGTGATCATGATTATACTATCAATTGTGAAGACAACTTTTCGAAACTCATGGTTACGTAAATATTCGACTGATTTCTTTAAACTTTAAAAAAAAAGACTCAAATTAACAGCATTATTTTATGTTGCGTGTACAAAGAGTAGTCTCAAAGAGGACAAAAGGACATTTTTGGGTAATTTGTCAAACGGAACAAGGCTAAACTAAATTGGCAAATTGTCGCAAGGTACAAGGTCAAATGTAATAGACATCATCTTCAAAAGAACAAGACCAATGTTTACGGTACTTGCCCAAACAAACAGGTCCAACATTAATGGACATTTGTGTAAAGTACAATATCAAATGCCATGGATACTAATATATATTGAGAAAACAAATGTTATGCTTATTTATCTCAAATAATACTTTTTGTTATATGAACTCATGAAGAAAATGAACATTTAAGATCTTTATGGATTATATGCACTTTTAAATGTGTATTAGTCAATTAAATACAAATGTGACAATGATATTTAATTTTAAATGCGCAATAAATACATTATTTTGATAATTAAACAAATTTTAATCAGATTTCAAGGTTTTATTTCCGTATAAAATGCGATTATTAGTTTCAAAATATGTTTATTTGCAACAATTCTAATTCAAATCCTTCTGATTTTAAGACAGACTATTTATACTATCGTTGTGAGAAGCAATACTATATATATATATATATATATATATATATATATATATATATATATATATATATATATATATATATATATATGTTTGATAATGCAGTATAGAACGAACGATATTAGCAAACATTTTACTCTGACGTTGATTAACCGCTTAAAATTTGATTTAAATGCATGTGACAATGTTTGTTGTGAGAACGATATGAATTACTTCAGGAGATCTAAAGGATGTTATTGAAGTATCCCATGACATTCGGAAAAAGAAACAATGTTGCATGTGAGGAAGATATATGCTTTATAATTTTAAGACTGAATAAAATGATGAGCAATTTTAAAATAAGTACATGATTACATTGAGCATACTTCTTCCAGTCTGTTGTGTTGATGATTTATTTCAAATAAGTCGCATGATCTGTAATGGCAATATGCCAAAACACTACTGTACAAATAGTGGTCAGTTTAAAAGTTCCCTTTCGATACATGCATACATGGTATTTCAATTAAATTGTACTGTACAACTTGATCTTCTTGACAACTTTCCAAGGTAAATCTTCAATGTGTGTATAAAACAACGGTACAAAGTTATAAAAAAGAAAGTTTAATTCAAGCAGATCATGTTGTCACAGTACATAAGTTAATATTTTAAAAGTTACTTGAATGAATTGAAGAAACGTTCCATGTGTTTATACTTAAAGGTATTGCTGAATACGAATTACATGTGATTTGTTGATAACGCCGTCAGTCAAATTATGCAACATAAATTATTTGGATGTTATATGACATTCATTTTAAATGACAAAATCACTTCAGAGTATAAGTCATCTTTACTACTGTCATGTTAGATGTATTGATTGCAAAGCAAATAGTAAATTGTAGGAGCATATTAAATATAACTAAAATAAAAATCAACTTAATTTTAGTGACTTAAACAGCAGTCTATATCCATAAAATACAAAGAAATAAGATCAAATATTTTCATATAAAAATCTGTGTTGGTTATTTTGATGACTAGAGTAAGATATAGTTTATATGATCAAAACTAATTCGTACATAACTACTGTCTACAGTTATGTCTGTATTATCAACAAGTCGGATGACGTCTTGAAATTCAGATTATACCCGATGTTTATGCAAATACTTTCCTACGATTAGATGGAATCATGTTATGGATCGTTTTGGACAAGAACTCTCATCACATCTGAAATTAATTGTTTGCACTTTGGATAATCTCGTAGCAATTATTGTTCACTGAAATTTTGTAACGAGCATAATTTTAAAACCAAGTCCGGTATACACCGATTGCAGTTGCAACCATTTTAATATATATGTCGTTTCTTTCTTCCACAGTATTTTGTTCTTACTACATATCCTCAGTGAATTCTTTAAAATGTTGTTTTCATCACCATCATCATCATGGTTATCATCAGTCTCTTGACCTAATTGCTATCAATAGTCTGATTTTAGTTTTGAAAGAGATTTTCTTGTCTCATCAGATGGGTATTCGTTTCGACATAGCTGCTGATTATGAAACCAAGATATCTCAATCAAATAAATGTTTCATGTTCATGTTGCATGAATTTTAATTTTAAGCTGAAATTCATTTGCCACTATTTGTCATCAACCTTGCCTTCTCAATCTTATCTTCATGTCAAATCTGGAAGATGTTTTCACAGGTTCTTCAGTTTAGCTGGCAAGTTAGTCTTCATTGCCAGCCAGTCCATCAATGCGTCTGCAAATAAGAGGTTAATGATGTTACGCTATTTTAATGCTCGATATCCCAAAGTTGTTTCTTGTCGAGGGCTCCTTTCATGATGTGATCTAATCAGATATTGAATAGCGTGGGTGACAGGAGAAAGCAATAAAGAAATCCGACCGTTCTCTGCAACCAGTCACCCAGATGACCTTGAGTATTAACCGCACTGTTAGAATTGGCGTACAGCTGATTGAATGTATTAGGCAACTGTTACCCATGTTTTACGGATTCAGTGTGTCTCACAATACTTCATGCCACACTCTGGCAAAGGACGTTTTGAAATCTATGAACACATGATAGATGCCTTGTTGATATTGCGAGTACTTTTAACACAGAAATTTGAGAGAAAACAGTTATTATTATACTGTGTGTCTCCCACTCCAGTACCCGCTATGTAATTCAGCAAATTATTTATTCTCCTTGTCACGTTAGTCTGCTCAAGTGCTCAAGTTGTGTGAAGTAAATTATTCTATAATTTATATTTATCCTGTTCTGCGTTAGGTCCGAAAGATTGGCCAAATTTCACAATACGTATAAATATATATATATATATATATATATATATATATATATATATATATATATATATATATATACCTCATACTTCTAGTACACTTGTATGCTATTGGGACATGTTACAGAAACATATTGTATCGCATATCTGAATGGAAAACATAACGGTGACAGACCATTAACCAAGCAACTAGCAAAGTTTTATTGCATTCAATAATGCAGAGTATTACAATCATTGAACATTTTCAATATGACTTTGGTTTAACATGGTTAGTTTTTAATAAAATAAACAGTCTGATATTTAATTTCATTGAGGGTCCAGTTTCAATGAAAAGCTTTAGGTATGTAAAACATTAAATTACATTAAAATATATATTTTTCTCCATACTTTAATATTATAGTAACATTTTCAAAATGGTAAATGTTTATCCAAGATAGATGGAAAACATATTTCGCAGGTCTTTATTTCAGAAAGTACCATTATATATGGAATGATTTGCTCTTTATCACTAGACTAGACTCTACGAATCATAATTCAATTCCCATATTATTCAAATACTCTGAACCTTTCACATCCGTAATCAAGAAAAGTTGGACTACATAAATCGCTCTTCGTTCGAGAAATGACAGATTTGAATATAAATGACTAGTGACCATAATCATCTCTGTCCCGGGTATTCTCATCTATCTTGAAACTTGAACGGGACCTAACATTCATGATATCGATATGTAGGTGCCCATGAACAGCAGAAGGGTAGCATGTTTATTTTTTTACCTTATGAGTATGGCAGTTAATACTCGTTCCGTTAGTCAGAGCTATTGCATAGGTCAGTCACCTGTAAATTGATAATCACATTATGATAATACTAAATTCAATCTGGCATGCCTCTAGCAGCTCTGCAACTGTACACATTGTGCACGTTACAATAAAATGCATAGTCAAGTTTTCCTCTGTTGTTATCTAATGTCCCTGAAAGAAACAACGACAGAAAAACAAAACATATTCAAGGACAATGAGTGATACGATGGAATTATTTGTTTTCAGTTCCCAAACAAGGCTTTTTTTGTTTCTAATAATTATATTAAGTCAGCTGAATATGTAAACCTTCTTTACTGTTCGATGACTCGTGTTTTTCTATTTTATTGTTTATAGACTTAAATACTTAGCATAATAATTGTCATTGTCGTCAAATGATGACTTATTCAGATGTCAAACTTGTGATGAGGTTTATTTTCAAACATGAAAGTCAGTAATTGGTGCTGTAAGTTCAAACGCATCCTTAGTAGATGAAAAGCATATACCACATAATTAAGGTTCATCAGTGCATGGATTGTCTTAATCAGGAAATGTTATGCCGTGTTAGATTGTCCCTCGTGCCTTCAACGTTTGTTTGAAATCCATCACTGGTGTTTATAATTCACAACACTACAGGCATAATATTTATTTTACATATTGACTGTTCATTAACATCTGGTTCTAATCAAATACATGGCTTTAATATAGACCTTAAACGATTGCAATGCACGGCTAAACATACTGAAACAGTGTAATTGCATTTTAATGTAATGCACTACATGAGCAATATCGCACGTATTTAGTCCGTTTGCGTTTAAAGTGAAAATACAATTTAATAATGTTTATTTTAAAATATGAATGTTATTTACTTCAAGCTATCACTGGAAGTATTCAGGGTATTTGTTTGCCATAATGTCGAGGGATGAATATTTTTTACTACACTTCACGCACTCGTGCTGACGATATATATATATATATATATATATATATATATATATATATATATATATATATATATATATATATATATATATATATATATATATATATATATACATATATATATATATGTATGTGTGTGTGCGTGCGTGCGTGCGTGCATGCGTGCAGCTATCTATCTATCTATCTCTCTATCTATCTATCTATCTATCTATCTATATATCTATCTATCTATCTATCTATCTATCTATCTATCTATCTATATATCTATCTATCTATCTATCTAAGGTCAGTCCATATTTTCTGTCTCTACCGTTCTCATCCTAGTAGAAAAACAAGCTGACCGAATCTCTCTTTTTGGAGCAGTTTCCAAATCTTCTAGAATATGGACATTCGATAAGGTGGCAACATAATTATTCTTGGAGATTTCAACTTTCACTTTGACTGTTCTGGTCAACCATACATGACAAAACTCCTAGATTTCATTAATGTTTTCAATCTTAAACAGTCAGTTAACCAACCTACCCATAAACTGTTCACATTTTAGACTGTTTCCTTTATAGACCTGATCATAATAATCTGCAATCAACTCTATTATCCCACGAACTTGCGTCGGATCACCTCTGCATTTTATACCATCTCGGCGTATCAGTCCCTAACCCTCCACCTCTATTTGCTACTAAGAGAAACATCCGTATGATAAATAGAACCAAATTCAAGCATGACGTTCACGAAAACGTAACAACTTTCTTATATCCATCAGCGAAACAACTTGATAACTGCCTGCGTTCATTGCTTATTTGAATTCAAACAGTCTTTTTAGCAATGTACAGTCTGCATATCGCCCTTACCACAGTACAGAAACTACTCTTTTGAAAGTATTTAGTGACATTTTCTCTGCTTTGGATAGTGGAAAGATTACAGTCCTCACTCTCCTGCATTTATCTGCAGCATTTGACACAATAGACCATGATATATTACTTTACCGTCTCCAGCATGTATTTGGCATTCAGAATATAGCCTTATAGTGGTTCAAGTCCTACTTAGTCAACAGGGCACAAATTATGTCTGCAAATGGAATACACTCCAGACCAGTTGCAGTATTTAGTGGTGTTCCACCGGGATCTGTTCTTGGACCAGTTCTTTTCATTCTGTACACTCAGCCGCTCTCAAGTGTCATAGATCATCACCCAGTGTCGCAACAATTGTACGATGATGACACCCAAATATACAAGTTTAGCCACCCAACTGAAGTTGATGCTACCATCCATGGAGTAAAGGAGTGTATTTCAGGTGTGAAATCATGAATGACATGTAACAAGCTGCAGATGAATGATGATAAAACGGATGTTATTCTGATCACAACACAAAGACTTTCTCATTCACATCCTTTACCTCAGACAAGAAAGATCAGCAACACCAACATTAAAATCTCACAGTCAGTACGGAATCTAGGTGTTACTCTAGACAGTTCTTTCACATTGCACCAACATGTCATGAACATCTGCAGGCTTCATATCTTGAATTGAGACACATCTGTTCCATTCGTAATTATCTTTCAACTGATGCCACTAAACACTTGTGTGTTCACTAGTACTTTCAAGACTGGACTATTGTAACTCAATTATGTCCGGCTCATCACAATATTTATTCAAGAAACTTTAAAAAGTTCAAAACACTGCTGCAAGGATCATGTTTAGAGTACCTCGATCAGAGCATACCTCACCGCTTCTCTCTACCCTACACTGACTATCAATTCGATACAGAATCAAACACAAAATGTTTTCTCTGTGCTTTATTGCAATGACAGACTCCAGTCCAACATACCTATCCAGCCTAACCCATGGTTATACACCAGCTAGATCCTTACGCTCTTCTTCTGATAATCGTATACTCATTGTTCCCAAGGAGAACACAAAGTCATATGGACAACGTTCGTTTGCATACCAGGGCCCGGCGACGTGGAACGAATTGCCCATTGAAATTAGAAACAAAGACACAGTCGTCCCTTTTAAGTTTAGGGACAAACTTTGCAACCTATCCATGTATTGTATCTCATATATTTTCATCATGTTTTTATGTTTTCCAACTTCATTGTGTTTGTCATTTCATTATGGATGTTGTAAAGCGCTAAAAGCCTTAAAAGATTAGGCCTTATTCAAAGTCCTAATTATTATTATTATTATTATTATTATTATTATTATTATTATTATTATTATTATTATTATTATTATTATTATTATTTCCATATATATCCATCTACTTGAAAGTCACTCTTTCAATATATGTATATATATATATTATATATATATATATGTATATATATATATATATATATATATATATATATATATATATATATATATATATATATATATATATATATATATATATATATGTATATATATATATATATATATATATATATATATATATATATATATATATATATATATATATATATATATTTACAGAGTGAGTGTATACGGATTTCGTGTGCAACGAAACTAGAGTCTCTGAGAGAAGGACAGTTTTGGTAAATTTATCAATAGTTCATCTTGTATATTACATCTAGAGCGATGCGTATTTCGCCACGAAATATGTTTTGAATTATTATGTTTCATTTTGGAAATATTTCGCGTTGATGTCTTTTATTTTCCTTGTCGTCAGCAACGCTGCACCTATGTGTTGAGCATAGATATCTTTGTCTGCGATCAAGAATGCCATGATAATGATGATATGGTCAGTGAGATGACTGTGTGGAGAGTTTAGATAATTTCCTTAGTAGGCTTCGCCAACCAAGACGTTCCCAATCTAATGCTACTTACTGCATTCGGTTCTCCCGCATAAATATCCCAGGTCTTCAAAAGCGTAATCCTTGATATTGCATTGGTTAGACTTGGGTTGAACATAACGGCCATGATAGATGCATGTCGTTCTTCGTTAAGTTGGGTCTCATTTCCAGTAGCCACAATTTCACCCCCTTATGAGGATTTTTGAGCTTCCCGACTTGCCGTTTTTAAATAGCAACCCGGATAATCAACTTCATGTCTAGTGATCTTGATGTCCAACCTGTTCAGCTTTTTACCAGCCAGAGATCGTATATTCCCTGGTTAATGATATGTTGCACTCTCAGTTAGTGTGTGCACGTTCCATGTAAGTATAGTGAATTGCATTACCTTCACGTTTGTGTTAGTTGTTTGACCGCAAATGTGTCCATCAACATGAAAGAAAGAAAACGGCACACATTGCATGCTAGTTACATTTAAATAATAGGACGTTGCACATAATCACTCTTACCCAGCAGCAGAGGGGGCGAATCGGACAACTTGCCGGAACGTCATTTTTGCTAACTAATGCTTTCTTTAAATTAAAAACAAAGATGCCATATTCGTTGTCGCACCCTCTCTGTTGCTATGGGGTAACACTAACAATTTACGATGAAAATCATTTCAGATGAAATTCCTTTAGGACTTTACAAACAGACTAATTTGTAAAACCTCGCCTTGTAAATTAATCAGATTATTAGATTGGTCAGTGAGTTTGAAATTAATTCTCGTTAATGAATCATTATGACATCGCATATAGACTGGATTAATTGGGGACTCAATTATTAGAAACCCTGGAGGAGCTGTAGGTGCAAATGAATATAAAATATATCCCTGCTGGGCTTGATTTGATCGCTTGAGATTTTTTTGGTAACTTCCTTCGATGGCATCACATACTAAATTTAATGCAATCACTGAGGATATATTGACGTTAAATGAGCGATATGTCTACCACCGCCGTCTGGGTCATTATTATGTTTGAGGATTGTTGTTGTTTGTGATGTTGTTTTCTTTCCATGCGTCATGATTCTTTTTAAAACCATCATCGATGATGTCACTGAGAGATTTTGTCATTTGTGGTGTATTATATCCTGGAAACTCAAAATTTATTAACTATTCTTTTGTTATATTATATTTGGAAATAAATTGTTCCTTGTCTCCTAAAGTGTTGTCAATAGATTCATTAAAACAGTTTCTAATAAATTCATGTATTGTTTTAATAACATGAATATCAGTGTTCAGTTCTTTTATATCCTTTATGATTCCATCGCGTAAATCTGTTCCTGAAAGATGTTTTCGAAAATTTTGCTGTAGTCTTTCTTTTGTAAATTCGAAATCTTCAATACATAGTTTGAATCCTGAAGTAATATGATCATCTATTATAACCGTTCTTTCAGTTTTTTATCACCGTGTACAATTTCAAAAAAGAGTAAAGAGGAATCATTCTCATTGAACTTAAAATATGTTTTCTTCAAATCTGTTAAGATCATACCCGAAAGTATATCTCTATCTTTGTTATCAATCTCATCTGTGGTAAAATCAGATTTTTGTGGTTCAGGTGGTATATTAACGGTTTCTTGTCGAGGTGGTATTTCAGGCCAACCCAGAATTGTTTTAATATAACTCTGATAAATATCTACGGCATAACTGGGTGAGTTTATCTCAATGGCAGATGATAGCGTCGGTTCATGAACTGTTATAGCTATTTTCGATTCTTTTCCAGCAATGGATTTTATTCTGCGGTGCAAATCGTTATTGATTTGCTCGATTTGGTAGGACCCTGTTGGTATTGAAACAACGTTCCAGTCTGGAGTCCCGTCTTCTTTATTCTTACTCGCAAACACCAATGAATTATTTGGTTGTTGACCGCCAAATGATTTTCATCTAATGTTAGGCCAACTGTGATGCACTCGTAATTTTGCTAACGCTATCTCCTTCACGGGAATCGGAGTAGAAAAATTCACACTGAATTCAGGATTCGTTGAGGTTATTGAGATCATGCTTGTTGGGGTTGTGTTTTCCTCTATTTGTTGAAGTAGTTCTTCGATGTTGCCATTGTTATTATATTCATGTTGTCGCTCTAATTTTTTAACATCGCGGAATCATAAACACGTACCATCGCTGAGAACTCACTGTCTGATATTAATGTATCATCGAGTGACGACGATATCATTGAGGATATTTGGGAATACGCGGTTGATACAACATGGAACTTAACTACGTAATCCTGCAGTTTACGCTGGCTGCATGATGATATTTTCTTTAATATTATCGAAATAATTCCTGCACACACAAGTGTTTTAGTGGCATCAACTGTCAAATGATGCAACACAGACATATCGCAGATGTAAAATTGACTTATGCGTTCAATTCTATCACTGGTAAATCCTTCAAAGAAAAATTGGTTTCTTCGTAAGTCAAATCAGCGATGAAAGGTAAATTGATGATGGGTGCTGGTAATTAATAACAACATGGAATGTAGTTATTATTCTCCAAAAGGATACGGGAGGGGTAAGGCAGCAATCGGTAAACTCGCTAGCGCCGCAAAGGTGAAAAATGCTACAGCAGCGGATTGGTTATCCAAACAGGCGATATGGCAAATTTATCTACCACCGCCTAAGCAAATTAACTACTCACGTTTTGATGTTAGCGTCCCTAATGAGGTTCATCAGGCTGATAAATTATTTCTGCCGCATGATGGTGTTTACAAATATCCGTAAACCGTAGTTGATGTTGCGAGTCGATACAAGGAAGCAGTACCGTTAAAAAAAAGTCATCAACTGAAGTGGCTTCTGCGTTTGAAAGGATTTATCGGCGGGTTCCTCTGCGCTGGCCAAAATTATTACAAGTTGATCTCGGCAAGGAATTTCAGGGTGTGGTTCTATCAACAATGAAGCATCATAATGTCACCATCAGACGAGGACATACTGCGTTTGATCGCGATCAGTCAATTGTTGAACGATTTAGTCGGACGCATGCTGAGCGGTTATTTGGATATCAGTACGAGAATGAATTTATTCACGATAAACGATCTCGTGAATGGGTCAAGAGATTACCAGGCTGAATATACCGAGCTGAATAACGAAATTACTCGAACGATTAATATGAAACCTAAGAACACGTCTAAAAAGAAGTATATACCCTTAAAACTGCAAAATAATCTTTCAAAACAAACAATACTCGGCAATGTCACTGTTAGATATTTATATGAGCCAGGAGAGCTCGAAGGTGGAAAAAAAGAGCTACTGATCCTATTTAGAGTGACACCGTACATAAAATATCTAGTATAACACTTTCTTCTTGTAGACCAGCAATCTATAGATTAGATTCAACTGCTCCTCAGCGAGGATCTAGTGGTGAACAACTACAAGTGATACCCGAGGATACTCAATTACCGCCGCGTGGACTTTAACTAGCACCTCTTCGTCTGTTGCATTCAAGACAAGTCAGCATCACATTATCACTGGTATGACCAATACAGCTTTTTGTTCTGTCTATGGTAAATTGGCGAGGATCTTTATCCGACCAACACCAACTCATTATACAATTGCAACTCGCACAGTGTTTATTCTGTTGTTGTTTCAATGTGGTTATTAATTCGGCATCAATATCAAATTCTCTGTTATTTTTTTTCATCCTGCTGTTTATAGCCAGATAGTTGTTTTTTTCTGATTATATCATCGCTGACAATATCACTTATTGTAGCGTCCTTATAGTCTAGAACAACTTTTCGAAGTTGATTTAATCTTCGTACTCTGGACACTGCGAGAGACACTAAATTCGACCACTTGATGTGATTATCTACTATCCAAACAATTGTATCGGATATAGTTAATCCCTTTGAAGAATGTATTGTCGCTGCGTATCCTAGCGTCCATGGGAATTTATCAGCGCCCAATGCATCTTCAACGAAGTTGATATCAACCAGCACAATATCATTTAACACGAGAATTTGCTTTCACTTTGTCCAGGAATATCAACATCGATATTCTGTTTTCGTGTATCCTTGGGTCTATAATACAGCGGCGTTGGAAGTGTTGCAAATGTTTCTTTATGCAATTCAAAAAACTTCATCTGAACTTGGTCTCTGACTATCTTTCTAATCGATACTACCAAATCATTTGGTCTCCACATTTCCCAGAAATCTTTAAATGGGGTTTCCGAAATTATTTCACGGGTTATTTCACATTGGATTTTATCCGGTTGTAATCTGATTAGTTTCTTGAATTCGCGTAACTGTTTATCAAGTGCTCTATGATCAGTATTCATTTCTTCATAGTAGTCTACAAAATTCTTCAGCCAATCATGTGGGGACAAGCCGACAAATGGTGGTGGCTGGCCATGATCGCCGCACATTATCACCGCTGTATTAACTAGCAATAACCAATCAGGAAATCTTTGTAATACATCTAACGACACCTTGCATATCCCATCCCAAATTATGACTGCAGGAATACATTTCTCACCCATTCGTCCATTCGTCACCTTTCCATCGAAAGAAGCTGTGATAAGTGCAAGCATTAATTCCTCGTTGTTTCATCTCTCTGGCAAGTCTGTGGGTCGGTGTTAGAACAATCATGTTTGATTTCCCACGAAATAATTCAATCAAACGAGTCGTCTTTCCTTATCCACCACAGCCGTTTAAGTAAACGGTTTATATCTTCATATTGGATCATATATGAACGGTGAATTAGATAGTTCTGATATCTGATTATATTTCAAGTAATTGTTTTCAATCGTAACATCTGCTGATTAGGAATAATCATGCAGCATTTCCCGCTTAATTCTCCATGACCCTCAACTCTCGTCTGAATTAGTGAATTTATCCACTGCCTCGCTATGTTTCGCGTTTATATAAAATTAATCGGTGGCGACTCTAACTGCGGTGTTAGGAAATCTATTTATCATCGAAAATAAATTAATAGAACCATAAGCCAGCATAGACGCCCTTAAATATGCATATTGAAGACTGTATCCATCGTTGTAAGTAACAATTGAACCCAATTTGGTACCATCGAACAAGAGAGCGTCTTTACGATTGACGTATATACCCTTAGATCTTACATCTTACATCCGCGATTATAAAATCGTATTCAACGTTATCTATAGTCAACCGTGAAGAATATCTTGTATTGTCGCATTTTCCACCCTGAATGAATTTACCGATTATTTTTCTACCGAGTTCTTTCGCTTGTCTATTTCTAACTTCAAATAGGTGTTTGAACCATTTCACGATATATTCTTCGTCGAGATCAGGAAATTGTTTTTTCTTTTCGCGGATTATACTATCTAGACTGGCTGTGGTAACCAGACTTTAGTCTGCGCTCGATATAATATAATTGCTTCACTGACAATCAGCAATATCAGCATTCTACAATCAATCATATATCATAATAGCAAGCACTATTGGCATCCAGTGTTTTTCAGAGATGTGTCTACCGAACGAATAATGAATTTCACTCTAAAAATACTTTTTCTTGTCAAGACGTGAGATTATCAGGGCTTAATTTTCGATAATCTCTCGAACTCCTTCATGCTATAATTAAATCAAGCATTTAAATAAATAATTTATATATGATGAATCATTGCAAATGGCTCATGATTGGATCAGTAACCTCGTGTAACAAATCATGCAGAAAGGAATTCTGTGTATATCATTTAGAAAGCATAGGACGTGGAAGTCTTGGCTCTATATCTTGCCTACGATGTTGGGTAGGGGTTAGAGGAATATCACAGTTGTGTCTCGGTTGTGGCGGTAAGAGATACAGAGAGTTGAAGCGGTATTATGATAATAAACGAATCAAGAATTCCATCAATGACTCTACCTCTGACTATGCCACTGACAGCGTCCTTGATTCTGTCAAGGATAAAATCATAAGAACACCTCAAGACCATGTTGTTAGATTCTCAAGTAATGTTATCATTCAAACAAATATTGAATTAGACAAATAATATCATTGTCTATAAATGAACCAAGACTTTCGACCTCATACCGTGATAAGCGATTATGAGGCATCATGTGATGGTATTATCATAAACCGTAAACTAAAGAAATCAGTTGGCTGTGTGACTAATCGAGGGTATTTGAGGTTTACTGCTGGGAAGAAGAAATATCATAATCATCGTTTCGTGTATGAAGTATATAACGGATTGATCGAAGATGGTTTTGTTATGGATCAAATAAATGGTATTAAGACTGATAATTCTTTACCAAATCTACAAGTTATTACACAGATTGAGAATTTCAAACGAGGAGAAACTGGTACTTGTAAAACAATTGGGAAGAGACCTGTAAAATCATTTAATACAACAACGAAGAAAAAATATTCTAATCAATGACTGAAGCCGGTAGATATTTCGATATTTGTAGTACCTCAGTAAGAGTTGTTGCAGAAAGAGTACAAAGTTCGGCTGTCTCCAAGACAACTGGACAAAGAATTCAATTCATTTACATCTATATTTCATTTTATACTATTCTTTATGACACCAAGGAAAATAACTCGTACGGGTATGTCGTCTTAGCAAATTATGGCTATTGTAACAGAATGGTTACCGAGTGGTTGGTGGATTAAATGAACAACACAAACACAATATGTGAAAGATGATATAAATTTATGAAATAAATTATTAATGAAAAATAATGATGTATCAACACAATAACTCATGCGTTCAACCCACGATCACACTTCACAACCATTCACAATTTAAAAATAAATTAAATATAAATACAACATAAACACAGATCCAAGGAACCTCCTGGACTACACAATTGTTTCATATAAAATGGAACCTTCACAAAAGTTATATTATCGCACTACAAATACAAACATCAAATTACATTATCGCACGTATGGATTGCGACAGCAAGTACTAACATCTACATGTATTAAATCAAGTTACTAACTTTTATCGAGATTCATGTAATCCCTTGGAATCCTACAGATTCAAAGTAACCAAGTGTAAATATAACAATGTATTCAATTGTAAGAACAATTGAAACACACACATGTGTCTCGACCCTGTACAACCGTACGATTCACCAACTGTTGAATCGCCGCACAGCTTCTCCGAATACCTAGGGTTGGCCAATACTTTTATCGGCCGCTTGCCCTTCACGGATCCACTACAGTTATACGTACAGACAGCATACAGCATCTACTAGAACCACCGGTCCCAAACACTTAGATACTACCCCGGACGTTAACACCTCTAGACAGCTCCGACATTTAGTCTTCTAAATTGCCGGATATTTACACATCTCGACAGACGTAGACGCACAGACAATCCGAGAGACAGACAGTCAGATACCTTAATTTGATCGCACAATTAAACAGCATAATAACGGCACAATCACGGCACAATCAATCACATTTAGCCCTTTTGCTGGAGCAATCAATCACATTCAGCTACATTCAGTCATATTCAGCTACAATTCAGCTACAATTCAGCTACAATAAAGAGACCAAAATAATAATAGTTGTTTCTAAAACAATCTAAAACTTAGATTACTCTATTGCATTTAAAGTCTAATAGTGACTAGTAATTCAAAATATTTAACGGTTTAAATCTGCATGGTAATAAAGGCATTATTACATGAAATGATAAACTGAATAAAATTAACAATAAAACGAAATATAAATTTAAAACTCACCCTTTTGGCTGGAGAAAGAATGACACCGTGATTTTAATGTTCCTGACTTCAAGTGATTTGTAGTCAGGCACATGCAAATCGCTACACGTCGCTTATCTTGAAAAACCCTTATTCACTACAGGTAATGCATGTACGACGAAAAAAAAATGGTGAAATTAGTTTTTATTCAAGAAGAAAGAAATTCAATTTTCGCCTAATTCTGTGACAGTTATTTCAGTTATGTACTTGTATTGTCCTGTGCTGTCCTATATAACCCTTCAAGAATAGAATTCTGGACTCGTTTAATCAAGGCGTATCTTGTCGGTAACACGTATTTTTATTCATAGCGCTGTATTCCATATCTTCGAAGTCCGAAGTAATTTGATTACAATTTAAACTATCTGATAAGTGTAATCCTTGACTTTTCAAATCTGAAATCTCACTTGTGATCTCATTGATATCTTCAGAATATATATTATACATGATTAAAATATTTCTAATATAACATTGAAATATTTTTCAAAAAAAATTGGCTCAATTTTTAGCCGTTTTTTTGTGTGAACTCTTTTCATGTCAAAGTGTTATTCACATCTTAGCACGCCTAGAGATATTATGCGATTATGTAATTATATATGATGTATTATGATGATGAACTCCGTCCGTGGTAAGGTGTTATTCACATCTTAGCACGCCTAGAGAAATATATGAAAAACCCCATTTGGTACTACTCAGGTGTGTTTTCATCGGAGAAGCCCAGAGGTTATATATATGAGACAATACATCTCGTAGAGTCCCTTTTAGGTGTAATTTAATCTGATCGTGCCAAGAATATATCACGAACCATAATCTCCTGAGAGGGGGCCTAACTGACCAAATAGCGGATTAGACCCCCAAGAAGATATGCTTGGCGAATGACGTCACATTTACATGTATACATATATACGACTATGAATGGTTTATATACAATAAATGATGTCAAAGTTATGGTATTATTACCCTCATTTTGTTTGAAAAATATATCAACGTTATATTAGAAATATATTGGTATTATGTATAATAATGAATTTTGAAGTTATCAATGAAATCATAACTAATTTTTCAAATTTTAAAAGTCAAGGATTTCAATTTTCAGACAATTTAAAATGTCATCAAATTACTTCGGACTTTGAAGATATAGATTTCAGCGATATAAATAACAAATATGTATTACAAAAACAATACACCTTCATTAAACGAATCCAGAATTATATTCGTGACTCTCTTGTATTCTGTAACGACGTCAGTAAGTTTGTCCCGTTATTCACTGTTGTAGAACGGATCAGAAGACGATTGGGGCAGCAATACGAATTGAAAAGCGCACTTCATTAAAAAAATTAGGAAGATTAAAACGTTAATACAACAAAACGAGATTCTCCCTTCGGCCGAGTAAAAATTCTCATTTGAAATCACTTGACAATCACTTGAAAAATCACTTGAAATTACTTGAAATTACTTGAAGTTACTTGAAATTACTTAGAAATCTTGAAATTACTTAGAAAGAATTGAAAAAATATCTGTGTTTGCCATTTTCCCCACCATTGACTATGTCCTGATACAGAAATGAGCCTACTAAGCGTGTTTACAATGCTTTAATGCTTTTCTGTTGAACAGGTATACAATCAATACAAGCACTACATCGACATGTATAAATACCTGTCGAACAGATGTTGCGAGTATACAATGGACAGGTATGTGCGTTCAACTAAAACGAAATTTGCAAAAGCGGTTTTAGTCAATAGCGGCTTTAAAATCCTATACTAGGGTTTATCAATGAACGCGTGCAATAGAAGGATATATTTCACTGATATTATCGATTTTTTGCCTGTTGAGTCGGGTTTTCTCATTAATCACTGCATCGTACATTAATTGGAACATTGTATACGATTTCAATAATGGTAAACGAACCATTAACGAGTAGATTGGCTCGTGAGAGACTCGCCGCGATTAAAAAGTATATACCCGTACGCGACTCTGTCAGAAATAAACTACAAGCTAGACATTGTCATCAGACCGATTTTGCTGTAGGAAGTGAAGAGTTGTTTAAACCGATAACCACGGCAACGAAGGGGGTAATATCAGCTACTGAAAGAGCTATATGGCGAGATGTCCCCTAGGAGGGGAAACCACCAAGAAAAGAGACACCTCTGATTAATGTACTTGAAAAAATAGCAACTGAAACTGAATAAACATCAGCGTTGTCAACAAAAACCCCACATGGCCCGAAAAAAACCGTAGATGATTTACGCGCAAGATTTAGCGAGGAGGGGTTAGCAGCAATTGATAAAACTGATCCAGCAGAAATTCCTGAGCTTGTTATTACGACTTATGAAAACAGAAAAAAGCTGAAACTAGAACAACACTCGTATATTAAAGGTATACAATATTGGGCTGATGTATTCTACAAAATCAAAACTAAAACAAGTCAAACTGATAAAGATAATGTATCATACATCGAATACCTCAATATGGTGGGTACAATATATATAATCAATATGAAGAACTAAAAGCAAAACAAAAAATCGCAACAGCTACACAGAAAAAAAAAACAACAGCCTTCAAAGAAAATATCTTTCTCGCCTAAAATACTACCACCTGAACCATTGTATATACAATCTGATTGAGACGAAGATGATGATGCACAGGATGAAACCGGTTTTAGTAGTGGCGATGGATTTTCTCAGAATGGTCCAAGTGGGGCATCAGGTAGTGGTTTAATTCATTGTCCTGGTATATTCTTAGCGATATAGCGCGATTAGAAGTTCTCATCGGAGGAAAACGAGTTGGAAATAACTCACCCGAAATAATCAATGAAGCAGCTGATATATGTAGGCGGTTATTTCAAGGTGGCATCATGGATATCAAAACATATCGAGATTTCCTTGATGAGTTAGCCGAGCTTCATGGTTACCACAGTGAGTAATCACCACATTAGATAAATATCATTTAAATAAGAATGATCATACACTTCAACCATGATAAACCAGCCAGCGTTTATGTAGTAATCTCACGATTGCCAGTTTATAGCGTGTACGTTGGTGATGGTCTCGGTGGTAAAATTGCAGGGTTATTTGCAAGAATGGCTCCCAAAGTGGCACCGCTAGTAAAACAATTATCACGCTAGCAAAACAATTATCAATGAAAGCCATTGATGTTATTCGTGATAAGGGTATCAGCGCTGTTGGTGATGCTGCCGGGAAAGCATTATCAGCCGCGAAAGATAAACTAACAGCGCTAGTTTGACGGCGAAGGAAACCACCAGCTCGTTGGGACCAGTACCGTCTACAGCGAAGATGTCTGCAAGTGTTAGTAAAATTACAGATAACGCAGTGGATCAGAAACTAGCATCGCTGGCGACTTCGTTGACGACAAATGACCAAGATAATATAACCGCAAATATGATAGTGGGAAGTGGCTTAAAACTACTACGACGACGATAAAAATCATGATTTAAATCAACAAATATATAATAAAATGTTCAAACGGGCACCTCATCCGGCGTTTGATATGAACGCCCCAGTGCGTAAAAATCATTCTGTACGTGATTATCAATTTAATTCCTATCATGCAGTACAACCGAATCTTCGAGGAAGAATCGAACTTCAAGTTCATGATACCAGTAAATACTTTCTACCGTGTGAAGCGTTTATCGAAGTAGAAGAATAACTTGTAACAGATGTTGCAGCTAATACACCGTATGACAATAACCCAAATATCTGAGATGGTTTTGTCAATAATATCATCATGCCGCTATTTGACGGTGCAATATATCTCATAGATGGAAAAGAAATTGAAGCTATTGCGAATAATGTTGATGTTGCTACAACAATAATAGGGTTAGCAAGATACTCCGACAATTATACAAGATCGGCCGGTCCATCTATGATGTTCTTTAAGGATATTAATGATCACGCTGATCACATCCAGCATATTAAAATAAGTACTGCAGGAGCTACTGCACGTGACCCACAGCCTGATACCCCTGAACACAAAGATAGACAAGCTGCTGAGTTTGATATTATCGGAAGCGTTAATCCCGATTACAATCTAGGATTTGCAACACACGTATCAACGCTACATAAACAAAATCGACGATTTTCATGCGCGATTTTACTGCATCATATTTTCGGATTCTGTATAAATGTCAGAAAACTTATCTACGGAGCAAAACATACAGTAGAACTCGTGTGAAAGAATGATGATAGTGAGACAATCTGGCGAACTCTTGATGTTCTTGCCGGTAAAGTAGTTTTAACAAAACTATTACTGTGGATGCCAGTAATGACTCAATCAGTCACAGCAGAAGAAGGGCTACTATCATTCATGGATAAAGGAGGAAACTCATTACTGAGTTGGTTATCAATGACCACATATAGTATGGATTTTGATATTACTGGTACATTTACATGGCACCTGGCATCAAAACAAGGTGTTGCTGCGCCACGTCATATATTTCTTGCGCTACAGGATAGAAGGCGATTAAACAGTCAAGAACGCAGCCATATGATATTCGATCGATTAGGTGTTACTGACGTCTCGCTGAGAATAAATGGACAACAAGAACCATCCGTTTATATACAACCTGATTACGGAACCAACCATATTGCGCGCGTGTATCATCGTCTGTTGTCCTATATGGGGCGCGATCAAAATGGAGATACCGGTCTGCAAATATCACAATTGGATTTTAAAAAATTGTATCCGGTCTATTACTTTTCGCTGGAACATCTTGATTTAACAAGACAGTCCGTCGTTGATATACACTTTAGAGTTATTATAGATCCTGCTGGTGTTCCTTATAGAGTGGTTGCTGTCATTCTTACGGATAAATCAATGCTACTTGAAGGCGTTGGTGGAAGAATGAGAGTAGTAGATGCGCCGGTAGATAACATGTAGTGTTTTCCAAAAACAAGTAACAATTAAATCAATCTGTTATTGTTTAATGTCATATAGTCATATTAGTGTTACGTTGACTCCTGGTCAACTCAAGAAATTGCAATCGAAATCAGCTAAAAACTGTGGAACCACAATAACGCTCAAACCCAATCAGATGACTGGTGATCAGAATAAATTGTCACTGACAGCTCGCCACATGAAACATTTCAATGACGCGCTAAAAGATAAAAAGGTGTTCAGATCACACTCTCTGCGGTTGCTATAAAAAATATGATAAAATCATGTGGTATATTCCCGTTGTTAGTCTCGATTCCAGCGTTGATTGCGACAGCAGCCCCAGCGGTGGAGCCGTTGGTACCGAGGCAGGGATGGAGCTAAAGAAAGATACCGGGAAGGGATATAAAAAAGGGAAAGGGTCTAAGACTACCATAACCCCGCATGCATGGTACAAAGGAAGCGGCCTGACACTAGGACCGGTTTATTAACACCGATAGTTCCAATGTAAAATTTTGATTTACAAATTAGCGATTAAAAACTTTAGAGGTGTGTTTATGAAAGATCAGTTGCCGGCACAACCAAATAGCGTTGAAACCGGCATTATTAATCTCGATAACAGCACCGGACCTGGTACTCACTGGGTTGCATACGCGATTGGTCCACGTGAAATTGTTTATTTCAATTCATATGGATTAGCGCCGCCGAAGGAAGTTATGCGCTATATAAACCGCTTAAACACCCCCTTTGGTGTTCTACGCTACCAACACAACAAATGAATGACCCACCAATATGCGGCAATGAAGTATTAAATGTCCTTGACACATTTCAACATCAGGAAAACCACCACATAAAACCGTACGCGAATATACGAGTAATCGCTTTTTAGAAAGAAACTATATAAAATAACATGATTGATATTTGGGGGAGATCTTTATCAGCGCTGAAGAAACCAACCGAGGAAATATCTGCAACCGGTGATATAAAACAAATCGAAGATGAAATAGCTGAGATCTATATCTGCGGTGTCAACCGCAGCAGGAATAGCCTCCGCGATAGCAAAAAAAATATAATTGTGTTCTCAACAAAAAATTAAAGATTATACTGTTATATATGCTGCGGTATCTCGCGCGTACCCGCAATTATCTAAGTTGACAGCGTCGTCGCTCGACGACACGGCAATAACCGAGGATGAGTTTTCGAGAATGGTTCAGTTGTACGAGTCAACATTGTTAGAATTAGAGCGCGACAATAATAATAACAATGACAGCCACGAATAGTGGAGAACTCAAACCCAGTGAAAACAAGCATGATCTCAATAACCTCAACCAATCCTGATTTCAGTGTAAATTTCCCTACTCCGATTCCCGTGAAGGAGATAGCGTTAGCAAAACTACGAGTGTATGACAGTTGGACTAATATCAGATCTGTAGCAGTTTAGCATTTGGTGGCCAACAACCGAATAATTATCTGGTGTTCGCGTATAAGAATAAACCCGATGGAACTCCAGACTGGAACGTTGTTTAGCTACCATCTGGATGATACCAAATCGAAAAAATCAATGCTCAATTACAGGGTATAATAAAATATATTACTGGAAGAGAACCGAAAATCGCTATAACAGTTCACGAGCTGACATTATCATCTGCCATTGAGATACACTCACTCGGGTATGCCGTAGATATCTGTCAGAGTTCTATAAGAACAATACTGGGCTGACCTGAAATCATATCATGAAATCAACCCATCATATCGAAATTATTTACTTGATATAAAACATGCAAAATTAACTGATAGATTCACATTTTCTTGATAACAATACCATGCAATGGGAATTCGGTGTTGCGAAAACTCCTAATTCATCGACTGCAATGGTATTCACGTTAAAAAACATCATTGATTATTTGAAAGAGATTAATCGATTACATAAACACAACTAGAACGACTACGTCGGAGCTTCCAAGAGCATCTCTCTGATATAACAAAACCACGTGATGAGATCGTAAAATATGTTGAGATATTAAATCAACTTGTATTTGACGTGGAATATATCAACAAACGAATAATTCAAGTAATAATTAATGACAAGAACGGAGATAAACAAAATTCCTAACTGGTTACAATATAACAGAGGTCGATTTACTCGATTTCAAGTTGGTTGGGTATAACACAAATGAACTAAAACAAATCTGTTAACGATCTTATTCAAGAAAGCTTTTCTCTGATGATCGCCTAATGGAAATCACAAACAATAATCCTCAGACATAATAATGACCCAGATAGAGGTGGTATACATATCGCTCCTCAAAATGCGAATATATCCTCGGCGATTGCGTTGAATTTAGTATGTGATGTTATCGAAGGAGGTTATCAAATAAATCTCGAGCGATCAAATCAAGCTCAGCAGGGATATATTTTATATTCATTTGCACCAACAGCTCATCCAGGGTTTCTAATCATTCAGGATACAACTAATCCAGTTTATATGAGATGTTATAATAATTTGTTAACGAGAATTAATTTTAAACTCACCGATAAATCCAATAATCTAATTGATTTACGAGGTGAGGTTTTACAAATTAGTCTGTTTGTAAGGTCTTAAATGATTTTTATCCTTAAAACATTGTTAACCCATAGCAGCAGAGGGGGTGACGCCAAAGACAATGGCGTCCTTTTTTGAGTCTATTTTGTCAAATGGACGCTTCTATTGAGCATTTACGAGGAAGCCTTAGTTTACCGAATCGACGCCAATAAAAAGCTTATCTGTTCTCCCCCTCTGCTGCTGTTTTTAATGTAAACACGAAAGACAGGACAAACAAAGGACATATAACGAAAGATAGAATAATAAATACTTGTCAAACAAATGTAGATGCAGAGATAATAAAGATAAACACAATATAGATTCAAATAATTAAACATTCCAGACTGAAAAAGTTCTGAACCATTTGCAAAGAAGTTCAGGCGATCATGTTACAATTAAACTAGGGTAGTACCCGTGTTGTCCTGACAACGAAGTAGACAAATGCTTTCCTCAGTTTGAAGATACACAGTCAAAATCGTAACTTGCCCATGTGTGATTTTAACTTTGTTATTTAAAGGTGGACTTATTGATAAACATGTTAGATTTACTGTTCGGACAAAAAGTGCCAATTATTTTGTGGAGATGGAATGTATCTTTAATGGGTTTGAGTTTTTGTCTGAGCGATATTGACAACGCGACAAATGTGAACCCTTCCTGAAAAATAAGCGAACTGTCACTGTGAGTCAGGATTCCAAACAAGGAATTCTAACTGTAATTGACAAACCGTATTACGAGAGATCCTATCCAGTAACAGCGGTTATTTATGAAATCTATCCGGTAATGATAAACAGAGTATTGGAAAACTAAAACCAATGAAATATTCATCAAGGATAAATTGTGTAGCAGAACAAATAATGGAGCATTTTACAATGCGTTGCATGGAAACAACTGACAGATCTTAGACAAGAAGAAATAAATGAATGGGGATTAACAGTGAAGGAGAGCGGAGCAACAATTCAAGATATAACCAAATTAGAAACATCATTAAGATTCACAATAACCGTAATGACGATAACAGGAGAGCTATTACACGACTCAAAATATAAATCAAAAGGAGCTCCAATCAAAATTATTGACCATAACGAACACGCGTGGACACCTGCGGGTACAATATTTCCGTGGGATAGAACCATACAATATTACAAGGGAAATTTATTTGATTTTATTTACGAGTTAAATAAAAAAGATCTTGAGTCAGTGTGGTTACAACACAGTTTTGAAGACGAAAAGGATAAATTCGACCAATTTGTAAGACCCAATGGCAAATTATACCGTAATGAAGCGCTCCACAACGAGATGAAAAATATTGCTAGTGGTTTTTCAACGGATCACGACGAACAATTATTAACAAACTGTTTTACAATTCCGTCAGCTGCAAAGAACGAGAAATCTATGGAAACCAACACACGCGGAATTTCTCTCAGATAATGAATCAGGCTGCATCGAGCACAACCATGGTGGCTTATGGAATACAAAATACGACCCTGAAAGTATTATTTCGGTTGATATCATTGCGTGTTATCCAGAGAGTTTTCTTGGGTACGGAGAGTGCTCTGAGTACTTCAACAGATTTGCATACCCCACTGATGAGATGACACGCGGCGGTAATTGAGTGTCATCGAGTATCACTTGTAGTTGTTCACGAGTAAATCGTCGCTGAGGATCAATTGAATCCAACCTATAGACTGGCGGTCTACCCGTAGATCGTGTTGTGCTAGATATTTTATGTGCAGTAATACTACAAATAGGATCAGTAGCTCTTTTTGTGCAACCTTCAAGCTCTCCTGGTTAATATAAATATCTTACAGTGACTTTACCGAGTATTGGTTGTTTTGAAAAATCGATTTGTGGTTTTACGGGTATATACATTTTTAATCGCATTGTTAGGTTTCATATTAATTGTTCGAGTAATCTCATTATTTAGCGCGGTAATTACGCCTGGTAATCTCTTAACCGATTCACGAGATCGTTTATCCTGAATAACTTCCTTCGCGTATTGATATCCAAATAACCGCTCAGAAAGTGTGTGATTAAATTGGTCAACAATCGCCTGATCGCGATTTAATCCAGTATGTCCTCGTCTGATGGTAACATTATTATGCTTCATTGTTGATATCACTGCGCCCTGAAATTCCTTGCCAGGATCAACTTGTAATAGATTTGGCCAATGCAGAGGGCCTCAACGATAAATCCTTTCACTCGCAGAAACCACTTCCTTTGGTTTTGTTTTTAGAGATTATGCTTGTTTGTATCGACTCGCAACATCAACTACGGTTGTCGCATACTTGTAAACGCCATCATGCGGCAGAAATAATATATCAGCCTGATATACTTCATTAGGTGCGCTGCCATCAAAATGCAAGTAGTTCATTTATTTAGGCGGTGGTGGATAAATTTGCCATATCTCCTATTTGGATAATCAATCAGCTGGAGTGGTATTTTTCAATTTTGCGGCGCTAGCGAGTTTACCGATTGCTGCTTTACCCCTCCAGTATCCTCTTGGAGAATAAAAAGTAGATTCCATGATGTTATTAACTACCAACACCCAACATAAATTTACTTTTCATCGCCGATTGTATCAACCATGAAGGCAATTTTTCTTTGAAGGATTTATCAGTGATAAAGTTAAACGCATGAATTAATGTTAGATCTGCGATATTTCTGTGTTGCAGATAACTACTTTTATAAGCAACGTCATGAGCATGACACGCCTTATCAATGGCGTTTATTATGTTTTCACCGGGTCGGAGTTGGTTTTGGTCATCGAGTCTGATATCGGGTCTGGTCCTGGATCCACAATAACTATACCCTGGAAGGTGTTTTTCTCCCGGATATTTTGCCCATGGCGTTCCTGAGAGTTTTACTAATTTGGCTGCAATATCACCTCCTCGTTTTATTTAATCATCTTCAGATTTCATAGAAAAAAAAATCCTTCTTTTTGTACCACATTGTACACACTTACCAGCAAATGCTGATCTGTTATTCTTCGTTGTAATCGTCATAAAGTCGTTTGTGCCAGTACGTTTTTTACATTTCACACAATACAGGTCCATAATTTATTTATAATAACATGAATGTAATTGATTTGTCGGCGACAAAAGCACGAAAACCATGTTAACACTATGCAGCGCTACCAAATTCTATTCGCATGATTATAATCGGACCATCTGGAAGTGGCAAGACGCAACTGCTACTCAATTTGATATTGAGACAGATGAATTAAATAAACTATATTTCATTGCTCCTAGCGCAGACGATCAGCGATGTTACGAGGTGTTAAAGGATTTTAACGAGAAAGCAAAATAGGAAATCGATGAAGATATTATTGAGTTTATAACCGATAGCGAGGAAGCATCGAGGGTTGATGATATTGATAAAAGTATTAACAATTTAGTCGTATATGATGATGTCATATTAGCAAATCAAAAGAATCCTGCTAGGATATTTTATAGAGGTATGCATAACAATACCGATGTGATATATATCATTCAACGATACACTCAAATACCAAAAGTGATCAGAGATAACTGCGATATTATTGATGTATTCAACGGAGTTGACGCACATACGCTACAAAATATTTGGCAAACTTGGTGCATTGGTGATATGGATTAGAATCTCTTGAGAAATCTTTTTAGTCACGCTCAGTCACTTCCACATTGATTTGTAAAGATAAATTTGCTTGATCCTAGATCAAGATGCCGTATCGGACTTGATCAAATATTCGGTTGAAATCTTAAAATTATTTTTACCCCATAGCAGCAGGAGGGTGCGACAAAGACTTTGTGTCTCCAAAGAAAACCTTTTTTCATGATTTTGGAGGAAGCCTTGATTTGCTAAACAGACGCTTCAATAAAAGGTTGTCCGACTCCCTCTCCCTGCTTCTCGATCTGTATTTCGTAACATGTTAAATATAATCATGATAGGAAACAAGGCTTCAAACAACACCTTTTTAGTTACTATAATAAGCTATTTTTTCCGTTTTGTCATATTCCTTTATTCATTACATCTAACTGAGCCCAAGGTAGCACTGACCGGAATCAAATCAATGTGTTAACAAGTGTATCAATTATGGCAGCTTTCTTTGCCCAGACGATCGATTCAAATTGTTAAAATCAATTGGCCTTTTGTGATAGAAACAAAGACCGTCTTAAATAGATTTCCATTCCTACTATATCCTTCATTGTGGCGATTTGACGTTAGTTGTATAGATAGATAGATAGATAGATAGATAGATAGATAGATAGATAGATAGATAGATAGATAGATAGATAGATAGATAGATAGATAGATAGATAGATAGATAGATAGATAGATAGATAGATAGACAGACAGACAGACAGATAGATAGATAGATAGATAGATAGATAGATATATAGATAGATAGATAGATAGATAGATAGATAGATAGATAGATAGATAGATAGATAGATAGATAGATAGATTTGTTTCAGTCTATTCTTGACATTACAAAAGAAAATAGCGCAATTATAAATAATACTCGTCGCCATACATGGTATGTGTAATCGATATTCTGCTTTTCAAAACTGCACATACCATGGTTCATAAACGTCCTTCTTAATACTTGCCGCCTTGGAGCACGTCATGATGGCGATGGTAATGGGTGCAGTTCTTCGGATGAGTATATCATGTATATGCAAAGGCACAAATTCACCGAAAGGAAAATATACAAAGAGACTCCCTGGCATTTCTCAGCTTGCTATGTGGCATAGTTCAAGCAAACACTTCCTAACAATTATGTGCAATGTGCACAAACACCATTATAAAGTTGCATTGGTGTGATATGTCCTTTGATAGGGGATCAGTTGTTTAAGAGGCACACAACTTTACATCAACCTGGATGGAAACATGTTAGTTTTATATCAAACCACTTGAACGTTAACATCGAAGTTTTAAATACAGGTATTACGTGTCCTCAATATATATTTTTGGATGCAAGCATGATTGCATACACACACATATATATATATATATATATATATATATATATATATATATATATATATATATATATATATATATATATATATATATATATATATATATATATATATATGCGTGTGTTTGTGTGTGTGTGTGTTGCTGGTCTTAAAAATTAATGGGATCATACCTGTCTAGGGTTTGCAAACCTGTCACTAGCATCAGAAGATACCGAAAAATAACTTAAGGCAGCGTTCATTAACATAACGTTCTTTGAAGTACTATGGCTTAAATAGCAATAAATCTTTTTATGTTGATATTGATATTTTTGCTGTCATGACGACTCAAGAAGTATCTTTCACATTTCTGAAATGTACTCCATTCAGTAGCATACTATTTTACCATTATTTGTTTTGTGTTAATAATTGTTCACCTTAATATTACTCATACAAATACCAAATAAAATAATAATGTGCACTTTGAACCAGGGACTTTGGGGTTTTATTGTTTTGTTCATTCTTTTGAAGAATTTTGTATCAGGATGTCATGATTGTTAGTTATAATGGTGACTGTATGTATTTAGTAGGGACTCAATGAGTTATGTGTGATTGGGTAGACTTGTTTATTTTTTATCATTAGAGACAGCATAATTTTCACTCCCAGGAATTAATACCATATTTGATAATATTACAAGTTGTTTTGTCATTACCTTCATAGATTTTTATGGGTTTCTCTGTAAGGCCAATATGCATGTGGAATTGAGGGGACTAGAAGGCATTCTGCCCATCGTAAATAGATGAAAAGGTACATACAAATTAATACAGAATAATCTCATTTTAATGTAAGCCTCTTTTACATGTTTTTATTTCTTTGGCGATGGTGATATGCACATGTACTTACAAATATGCCAAAGTACTTGCAATTTTGAAATTTGAGACAATGTGTGAAAACCAGGTATGCACAAGACCCGGGTTTTTTTAGCGGAAATGAATAGTATACTCAGACTACAACCAGGAGAGTGGTACTCTATTAATGAACAGTGTGTCTTTATTAACGGATATTGATCTAAATCATGTTCGGTATGTACAGAGTGTGTGTATGTGTGATCACGGACGACAGAACAGAGTATTTAAACAGTTCTGGCATAAAGAAAGAATATTTAAACATATATATCCTAATATCTAAAGTGTGAATCTTGTACTAATATGTAATATGATAGTCTTGTTATTTAACTTCATATACGGGTTCATGATGTTTTAACTGATTTGATGTTGTGCCTTCAGAGATATTGGGTCGTGTATAGAACTATTCAGTAAAACTAAGATATTTTAGTATATCTCAAATTAGTAATAAATACAACAATTGAGGTTATTTTTGTTATATTCATTCTAATAGCTGTAAGCGCTATTTGCAGAAAACAAAACGGCATATTGTTTTTAAACTATGAACACCACCTACACAATGCGAAACGCATTGTTTATTCACAAAGCAATAATACTGTTTTTAACAGTATCATTCCCGTACCATTGAAACTCCACACTTTCTACCTAACGGAAAGCAAGTATTAATCTAAACTTTGCAGTTATGACCATCTCTGTGTAACTCATTAAACCACAGCATCCCCCTTAAAACTGTGCTGATATCAAGGTATTCATTATGTCATCAACTCGTTAGATTAATACCTGTATGTTCAATTACTTGATTAATATCTAACAGTTGGTTTTAATTATTTCAAAATAGATATACAATTAAAAGATTAATATATTAGACAAGCATCATTTATTTAATGTGACAGCTATTATGTATTATAGATAATAATGGACTTAAAATTAGCGTACAGATTTCATCAATATAGGAGACATTGGACAGAAAGTTGCATAGAAGCTCATTTGCTGATATCCGTTCTAGAGAGACCTAGCAAAAAATGACACACATATGTTTACAGGACATTTTGAGCAAAATGATGAACAGTTAGGTCTCTAAGTTAGATATTGACGTTGAGAGGATATAAAATCTTCTAAAAGCCATCAAAACCAATAGTGTACGATTTCCACCTTAGAACCTTACATAAATATATATGTGACGAATAAAGAATGAACGGTGAATAACATTACATAAAGGTGCAATAGCTATGATTGTAATATTCATTCCAAACCGTACTTTCTAGTGCAGCTGATGTAATGTAACACTCCACTGAGCCATACTATTTCAAACACAGTCGATATTTGAAGACATGCATACAACCATTTAATGACTGGCGCTATAGCGACATTTGTCATTCGAACATATTAACATAGGACACTTGGTTACTCGAGAGATGTAATATATTATTTCTTCTTAAGTCAGTTATTACAGTATTTATCATCAGGGAATTTCCGTTGGAAAATACAAGTGTTCAAAGTCCATTGATGCTAGCTCTGTGTATAGTGAAACAATCTAACGCTGTTTTTTTGAACTCCAGTAACCTTTCAAAACCAAATTGAACACATTTAACTACCAGGCAGTTCATTAAATTCCAAACTATTCCAGAGTAACGTATGCATCCGACGAACACCTTTAAAACATCTCTTCGTGATAAGCTAAAATAATTTATTGAATATTTGTCGTGCTAAATGTACATAGAAAAACACACTAAAAATGTTTTTCCCAAGCATGTTAACATCCATACTTCAACAGGAAAATATTATCCAACCACTTAAGTGATCTCAAACACTTCAATATAAAAACAATAATTTATTTTTCTTTTAGACAGTTTTTAAACATGTGTGTCGGTTCATGCGTTGCACGGATCATGTGACCAATAGGTGCGATGAAAATATTACAGCGCAGCTATTGGAATCTGGTGTGGAGATGATATGGTAATATGTATATATGGATCATTGTCATGATCTAGGACAGCACTAGGTGTTTACAAAAGAACGTATGAAAGTATGTTTGAATGTATGTATGTTTGTATGTATGTATGGATGTATGTATGTATGTATGTATGTATGTATGTATGTATGTATGTATGTATGTATGTATGTATGTATGTATGTATGCATGCATGCATGCATGTATGTATGTATGTATGTATCTATGTAATGTATGCATGCATGCATGCATGCATGCATGCATGCATGCATGCATGTATGTATGTATGTATGTATGTATGTATGTATGTATGTATGTATGTATGTATGTATGTATGTATGTATGTATGTATGCATGCATGTATGTATGTATGTATGTATAACTGACTGACTGACTGAATGACTGACTGACTTTCTTTATTTCCTCTTCATAAGAGATTTCATTCAGTTAGTGTTTCGTAAATACAAAAAAGTTATGAACATAGTTTGTGATTAAATTAGTTACTGTGCGTGCGTGCGTGCGTGCGTGCGTGCGTGTGTATGTATGTATGTATGTATGTATGTATGTATGTATGTATGTCAATAGATAGATAGATAGATAGATAGATAGATAGATAGATAGATATATAGATGGATGGATGGATGGATGGATGGATGGATGGATGGATGGATGGATGAATGGATGGATGGATGGATGCATGGATGGATGGATGGATGCATGGAGGGATGGATGGATGGATGGATGGATGGATAGATAGATAGATAGATAGATAGATAGATAGATAGATAGATAGATAGATAGATAGATAGATAGATAGATGGATGGATGGATGGATGGATGGATGGATGGATGGATGGATGGATGGATGGACGGACGGACGGACGGACGGACGGACGGACGGACGGACGGACGGACGGACGGATGGATGGATGGACGGACGGACGGACGGACGGACGGACGGACGGACGGACGGACGGACGGATGGATGGATAGATAGATAGATAGATAGATAGATAGATAGATAGATAGATATATACACACCTGCAAGTTTTAACATGCTCATTATTCAGAATGTATTGTCTAATTTAATGACAGCAATACGCTTTATCAGTTATATATATATATATATATATATATATATATATCTTTCTTCTTCTGCTTCAGCATTGTCAGAAGGGTTTGTGTGTTCCAAAACGATAACAGTTGGTGCATCCAAAACACTGAGTCATCTATCGTCTAGGCACGTCATACATCGCTTGTTTAATATAATCAGAATAAGACGTTTGGTTTGCAGGCTAGAATAAACCTGTCCTTTTGGAATTCATCTCAAATGTTCCGCTATATGAACCAAGATATTGTTCCCAAAATCATATCTTTCAAATGCCAATATTTATACTATATAATCCATATTACAACCATCAGTCATACATTAAAATAAAATAAATTAACTCTTCTTAGAAAAATGCTTAATATATACATTTTTCTAAAGAGCAACTACATCAAGTGACCAAACTCGGGGACACTATTTTCCTTTAAACGCTTAACTATATGTACAATATGAAACTGTATATTGCCAACCAATAGAGATTCGTGGAAGAGTATATATTTGTAAGGCAAAATCAAAAGGATTTCTTTAATATCAAGTCAACGACATGAAGCATAGTAACAGGCCTTATAGCTTCCAGTATATCATATATTTTAAGTACGAAATATGTCAATAGCGCAAAGTTCTTAAGTCTGAAAATGATAAGTTACCTGTTTTTGTCGCAAAACGACAATGGCAAAAATGAAAATATACTCTCTTGTTGAATTATTGCACATTATCTTTACAATGTCATTACTTTGCATTTCTATTTATATCAACATTATTAAACGATCTTCGACTTATTTATGTTAATGTTTTGTCTCAGAAATCGCTTTCACTGTTTCCAGTGGTTCCTCTCTTACTCTCTCTCTCTCTCTCTCTCTCTCTCTCTCTCTCTCTCTCTCTCTCTCTCTCTCTCTCTCTCTGACAATATGAACTTTGTTATATGTATGCTAAGATTTACAAATCAGATGATGGATAAGTATGGTGAATAAAGATCTATTGGCAAAATCCTATAAGTAATGTACTGATCAATGTCAAACATCGACAATTTTAAAGTAAAGACAGCGTTTGAATCCTTGTTTGTTGCCTCTATGAATTGCCAAGGGTATCGAGAAATAGATAAAACTATTATATATATATATATATATATATATATATATATATATATATATATATATATATATATATATATATATATATATATATATATATATATATATATCGCAAGATACACAAGTTATTAAATGACAGGAGACTTCGATCATCTTGGGTAAACATTTGGGTTTTTCATTTAGATTGAAGGGGAGTAGCTATTGTGTTGAACTATATGTTCATATAAACATACTACAAGTATGTACAAACGGCAATATACTCAATTAAGCCAAATTATCCCACTACAATAATAATATATAATATCACCTTGCTTAAATGCTAATGTTAAACAACTTAATAACTGCCTGGGTTCGTTGCTTGTAAAACATGCCCCAGCGACCAAGTGTAGAGTATCAGTTCAAATGTGTTTTCCATGGTATAGCAGTGTTAACGACCGACTTCGCACTGCCGCGAGACCGTGTAGAGGCTTTCGATGTTCACCAAACTCACTATGTATTAGCAAATGTATGAAACAGCTAACAAGAACGTCACAAACATACTCCATTAAGCTAAATTATCTCACAACAATACTAAAAAATAACTGGGATTTCCAGCTGCAAATCACATCAGAGATGACTAACTAATGTCAAGGAACAACTATATCTAACTTCCAATTACCTTATCTCAATTAGACTGAACCTGCTTACGTGACAAGGTACAGACCATCAGCGATAAGGTTAACAACACAATGCCACTTGATCCGTCGTCACCATACAGTTACGATACATACTTTCAGTGACAACCATTAGCATCATTTGAACTTGTCTCTGTGCATTTAGTACGGACAGCCATGATGAAGAGTGCACCGACTTCATGAGAACTTGATGTGGTGAGACTCAATATTGCCATCACTAACTGATATCACTAATATATCTGTCTCATCCGGGGAATTCATATCATTTTTCAAACCTGTCATTGTAAAGCCTCGGCTGAAGACACCAACAATATAAAAATCTAACCAATAAATGTTATAATCTCGCGTGCATGTAAGGTATCATAGAAAAGGATGATCTATGCCAAATTGTATCTCATCTGAATTCAAACGGTCGTTTTAGCAATGTACAGTCTGCATATCGCTCTTGCCACAGTACAGAAATGACTCTTCTGAAAGTCGTTAATGACATGCTCTGTCTTTGCATGCGGAAGGATTACATTCTTCACCCACTTTGATTTGTCTGCCGCATTTGATGCAATTTACCGTTTTGTTTTCAGCATGTATATATATTAACAATAAAGCTTTACTGTGGTTCACGTTCTACTTAGTCAATGAAATACACTCTATCCTAATTTATTTATATTGTGATTTTCCACAGGGAAATGTTCTTAAACATGTTAGTTTCATTCTATACACTTAGCTGGTCTCAAGGGTCATAGAGCATCACCCAAAACATAACACAACACTACATAAAAAATACAAATTCAGAAACGTCTAAATTTACTTTTCTATAAATAAAATATCTGAGGGCCATATGGTAGTATTATTAAAAATATGGATATTGAATATCAATGTGGTATTATCATGATTATTTTCGATTCATTTCCTCTAGATTTCAGCTCGTCAAATGTATATTTACCACACATTATTCTTATTACACATTTATGAACAGTAGGGTTGTTGCACATTATGATGGAATGATGGTGGGTGGTGGTAAAATGTAAAATTTACCTCCTGAATTTATGTAAAAGTACAAAGATTCAGAACATACTTGGATAGTTTGGTTTTCTCCCATTTATTACATTTGAATGTTACACTGTAAGTTATATGCTAAAGTATGTACATTTTAAAACTGCATGAAACATTGGTTGTGAAACACAAGGCTCGCGTGTATTATGTATAGATGGATTTATTTACAGATGATAGTTATTTGCAAGGATTTGATTTGACATGCAACAACAGAAAGAGATATATAAGAGATGTGAGAGAAAGGATGCAAATAGAAGTAAAGAAAAAAAATAATAATTGACCAAGTACATATATGACCATGGATAGGTAGAATTATTGATAACATATAAGAAAAACAAAGCACATGTCAAGATTGCAAGAAACTGAACCATAAATTGCAATATAGGTAATTAGAAGCATGTTGAGATTGCAATTAAGTTTTATTAGGTGTGGTTTATTAGTTCAGTGATTTGGAAATAACCATGTTTAGATAATAACGGTTACAGTATACAATGCACCATGGGAGCAAACACAGTGGTCACTGATCAGGTTGTCAGCAACTGCTGGAAAACGGGATAGAACATTGAGATGGGAACGGATGATGTTTATAAGCCGTGGTCACAAACCGGTTTTGCTTTCTTATTACCAAACTCCACTTGCACTTAACTGTTTGCCATTCAGCATGAGTCTACTGCATAAACACATGTTCTGAAAAACAGTAACATTATGTTTTGAATATTTTTCTCCAAACATTTGTTTTAATTCTTCGAAATTGTTGGCTGATCATCCCCTTATTCAAAATATATATTATTTGTTTGATCCACATCGTTATATTATTTCAATAGTTCTTGCTGTTATTAAACCAATATTTGTTAAACATTTGCATTTCTACAAAACTTTGGATTTAGAGACGTTCTGGGTTTTTTCTATTGGCAGTATTTACTTGGAATAATTATGCAAGATATATGCAATTGATACATCCTTCGGTGATAACTTGTTATTTTGAAACGTACATAATACCTTCAAATCAACATAAGTAAAAATAAAATAACCATACTTTTAATTATAATTAGAGTGCTGTTGAACTCACTGAGTTCGACTCTTGCAACGTATCACGCTCATGGTTTTCAAAATTGAGTATATCCTTATGAGTATATATCAGAATAATTATTATTCAGGTTAATTAAATACTGGTTCATCATACATTGTACTCAAACGTTCGTTCATGTATTTCAGTGGCACTCTTATATCTGTAGGCGTTTCATGTAAGTCTTCAATATGATGCAATGATCAATTAGTTTATACTTAGCTGAAATAGGATTACATGATGGTAATAGGTAGCTATATCATGAACATGGTATTACTGTACCACATGGGTCTCCAATCATAATTTTATGACCGTTATATGTGCTCAAAAAATGGTCTAATCTATTGAAAACATTTTCTGTATCACGTTTAGTAGTTATTTACAATTATGTGTGCGTAAATAATTGTAACATTCCTACTGGTATTCAATGCAAAATGATTATATAGTATTTCAATACCTTTTCATTATAGTTCTCAAATTGTATATATTGAATCAAAGACGATTGTAATTGTTTATAAAAACGACACGATTAATGGGATGTTTTGATATGTTTTACTGAATAACTTTTACACCTCTAATAACAACGATACGGTGAATTTGCCTGAATTGTTATAACAGTTTTAATATACACTTCAGAAACACAACAAATATAATTCCTTTATTAGCATAACGTATATTTACATATGTATCTAGTTTACAATGTGATGCATCATTGTTCAATGTGTTATTGTTAATCAAAATATCAATAACGTTACTTGTGTTATAATATTCTTGAACTGAATATTATTCAGTTGGGTTATATTGCTATTAATAGTGCATACGTTAGACATGCGATTAAAGTGGACGTATCAGAAAGGTACTACACATTGTATATAATTGCAAGTATTTGAGTTACCGTAAACGTTCATGTAGTATAGGAGTTGACAGTATACAAATGAAACACATTGGTGCTGTTTATATATTCCAAGAAACGTATTTTTACATGTAGATGCATGTAATAGTTAGATATTGTGTAATGTACTAGTATTCACTGTAAATGAGGATGCTTACTTTCAATGTGCTAAATGCTTTGTTTACTGATAAGTATATATCATTTTTCCTACAGCCCAAACATCCAATCTTCAACATATTTGTTGTGTTCGTTGACCATCTGATGCAATCCAAGTTTTGTTAGCCTGCCAGACCCAAAAGCACATTAACTATGGTGTATGTATGCGTTTGTAAAAGCTCAGACGTATATATATCAAGATAATTCTTTTTCTGTAGCACACAATACACGCAGTCATTATGTGTATTCCAAAATTAGTAGAATGCAAATTTATTTTTAATACTTGAAGCCTATAGGACTTGACGTTGCAGGTCTCAAAAAGCACTTAGAAAACTATCATCAACGCCAATTCAAGAAACTTGTTCGAAAATGCTGTATTGAGATAATATAACATTCATTACATTCTTATCGAGAAACCGAATAAGCAAACTAACAAGCTTACAAAACAAACAAATAAAATGCAACAACAAAGAATAGGAAGATATTTCAGCAATGTAAGTTGTATTGGAGTTTTTTTTTATTAAAGAAGCATTGGGTTAAGTAATTCTTATGTAGAATTATTTGAAACGTATATAGAATTATCCATTTCTCCGTTAAGTTATGAACGTCATTTCAACATTCGCTATCAAACGGCCAGTCCGAACGATTGGCTTATTCTCACAATACGTATCATGATAGATAACTCATATGCAACTGAAATACCTTTTATGATCTTTGAATACATCAGACACCCAGTATTAAGATTGCTCCAGCCTTATCTAACCTTATTTTAGCTGATGACACATTACTTTTGCACTGTTTTAGATGATGTAGAACAATGCATATTAGATGAAAGAATGTATGACCGCTTTGATGAAGCATGAGAGAGATATTTACGAGTATAGAATACCTTGTAAAAATTCTAATACGGTTTTGAACGCCATTTTCCTGATATTATTTAGACTACTAATATTTAATATCCTCGTTCTACTATTTTGTTCTCTCCTCTAACCACCATAATCTTCTTCATCATCGCCAATAACAACGCGTTCAGTGACATGTAAAAAATCACCCGTCATTTCAAAAGCATGCAAAATAAATTGCAAAGTAAAGACAAATGGTACCGTCTTCTGGTAAACTTTAGCACCTGGATTTGATATTTAATTTTAAAATCATAACGGCTGGAACTTTGCTTAAATGGTCTTATATATATATATATATATATATATATATATATATATATATATATATATATATATATATATATATATTAACGTGAAGATGGATATTATTTCATCCTCCATTCTTGTTATATATATATATATATATATATATATATATATATATATATATAGTGTGTGAAGTATATTCATGGGCATAAATTATATCTGTATCTTTGTAAATAAATTGAAATTTAACGTATGTTTCATTACATGGAAAGGATATATTTATAAATGATATGAACATATTTTATTAGTATTGACAAAATACCGGCTCCCGTGTTTTACACAAGCGACTAGCAACCTTTTATGTACAAAATATCGCATAGAGTAGTATAGTCATTCAATACTTTTAAGATGACACCGCTTCAACTTCTTAAGTTTTAATGCAAGAAACTGTCAATTATGTCATGTCATTGAGGCTCCACTGTCATATAAATCTGGCAAATAACTAAACCATACAATAATTAAAGTAGATTTAAATTAAATTAAATTTGTATCCGTACTTTGATATTAGACTAAACATTTTGAAATGGTAACTGTTTATCGAAGATAGTTTGAAAGCATATGTGGCCATCTGTAGTGTTCCTTCTCATGTATCAAGTATTGCAGTATTCCAAAATTATCCAGAGTTAAAATGTTCTAGGTGGAGATGGCAATGCTAACTCTAACTCTGATTTATATGCAAAAGCACCAGAAGCACACTTTGTCAACTCCGACACACCACGCCCAGAGGATCAATTCAAAAACGTTCTTCTGGCTAAGAACACATTTATCAAAAGTTTCTGCCTAAAGGTCATACAGTACATTATGGAAAGGGATATTATTGCCGTTAGCCACATTTTGACTAATCATAGTTATCCATTGTATGGTCTATTGCAACCTTACATGGAGATTATACTAAAAGATGCTAGCCAAAGTTTGGTTAAGGATACATTTATCATAGATGTGGTTTCTACCTAAGAGTGTGAAGAATAACTTTTGTATAAATTGGCAAACGTTTGCTCATAGGACTGTGGTTGGGAACCAGCGTAACTGATCAACGCAACATGAATCCTTCGCAACTTTATGGCTACTTCAAAACCTGACAGATATTGATACAAAAAGGTCCAAGATTCTCATTACGTTCTTCTTCTACTTTGGATTGCGAGATATTAGCCCTCTTTAGAGGCTTTATATGATTATATGGACAAAAGTGAACTCGAAGGTTGTTTACACATTTTCGTTCCACCGAGTCGTACACTGCTATAATTTAAAGGAAGTATTAATGAAAGTAATGATCGAGAGATTAAAGTTGTAATAATTATTAACAAATTAAAGCGTGAAATTGACCTCACCAGCACATTGTAAATTCAAATATCGGTCCCATTTTAATTGAAAAGCTACTACTGTTCATAATGTTGTTTTCAGAGTCAATTTATTGATAGGTTGTTACAAATTACCAATATCCTATATATGTGACAACGGTTGTGAAATACATATTAAAAGGGAGACTTTTTAAAATTAAAACAAATACTTAACGAAAATATGTGGAAATCAGACAGATTAATGCTTTTCAAACACCCACTTTGGTTTAATTGCATTTGTGTCTCTATATGCAAAAGTCACAGTCACTATTTACAAACAAACTATCCGTACATAGTTACAGGATAAAAACTGAAACAACGTAGTGATTTATCGTGGAGCTATCTTGCAATCACATCCGTAGCTTTCAGTTACCACTTAAAAACATAAGTCTTGATACACAGACACTCTCGACATGCCATATATTTGTATTTAGATTATATCAGATTGTGTGCTTTCCTAATAGTACAAATTGAATTACTTAAAGGATATGCAAAATTTAAATGGAAAATCACGATTTTGACAACCTAGCTAGGTCTGCACCGATTGAAATTGAAAATGTAATATATATGTCGTTACTTTATACAATCTGGGACTTTTATTTTGTTCTTCATCCAAATCCTCAGTTTATTCTGAATCTTTTTAACTGAAACTTATAGAGATAGTCATGTTTAAAGCACACGAAATAGAACACACGCCGAATGGAAAACGGTCAGTTAGCTTTTAAATTTCCTGTTCAAATCTTGAGACATTCTTCGTACACATACGATACAGTTAATGTTGAAGATACACTAAGTCAAGTTTAATATCCAATACTATATGTAGATTTTATTAAGGTTTGTATGATCCATTTCCATATTGACATCTGTTCTGAGTTTATTGCATGGGCTTTTTGTGGTCTGCTTTACCCTCTTACGTCATTTGTATGGTAAAGAATATTGAAGACACAACACAGTGAGCTGAAACTGAACAAAGCATAGGGCTGAATTCGCTACTTGTTTGACATGGAAATTGCAGTTAAAAGTCAAGCAATGTTCAATAATACACATCTTGCGAATCTAAGGACAATTTAGGTGATATATTTGATCATTCAATATAATGGTCAATCAATAAAAGCAAACGAGTTGTTATGTCTGAAAGTCAGGCGAATCCACCAGATAAATATTGATACAATAGAGTGGATTGAAGTGGTGTGTAAAAAGCAGAAATATAGCTGAATTTGTAGAATTGATGCGTAGTGAGGTTCATTTGACGTTCTAGGAATGTTGTAGCCATGCTCTGTTCGGATGTTGCATAGGAAAAATATTGGTACAAATATACATATGTTTGACTTAAACAGTATTATGTTAGGTAATTTTAATAGCAACAGTGCATGCCTTTGAAATGCAATTAAAAGTGACTGTATATACAGTTACAACCAATTGTATATAAATGCAAGATAGTATATGAGTTACTGAGAATGTTCATGTAGAATAGACCTTTACATTGTAACGAAACACATTTCGTTAATAAAGTGCAGTTCTTTTTAAAATGCAAACTACCTTAATTTAACATATTAAAAACGTTTTCATGTCGCTGTAATTCTTAACCAGTAATCTTTATATTATTCTGCTTCTGAATCCGTTTGTTTGATCTATTGCATAAATCGTCTAAAGATTTGCAGATGCATTTAACTAATTCAATATTATATTATAAACTATTATTCACTGTAAATTAAGGTGCGTTTCAATGCTGCTTCTTGTTAAGAGTTTAAGATTAAGTATATTTAATTTTCCTATAGCCCAAACATCTAATCTTCCACTTATGTGTTGTGTGCGTTGACAACAAGGCTTGGATCTGATTCCAACCAAATTTTGATTAGTCTGTCATAGCTCAAAAGCATAATTAGTTATGTTTTAAGAAGGCATTTGTAAAATTGCTGCCATCTGCATATAAAGTTAATTATTTCATGGTTTATGCAATACAAGCAGTCAACATGTGTATTCCTTAATTAGCAGAATGCAAATTTCATTTTAAGTACTGAAATCTCTAGCACGTTGCATTGAAGGTCACAATTGTGTTCTTTGCAAACTATTTTCAGCGTCAATTAACGAAAATAGATCGAGTTTTGAAAGCTCCATTGAGATAGTAAACTAAATAGTAACAACCTTATTGTCAAACAAAATAAGAAAAGAAACAAAAAAAAAACGCAATAAATTAAACAGCAACACCAAAGAAGAGGAAAAAACAATCGCGTTTTGAAAGCTCCACTGAGAAAGTAAACTAAACAGTAACAACCTTATTGTGAAACAAAATATGCAAACAAACAAAAAGAAACAATAAATTAAACAACAACACCAAAGAAGAGGAAAATATTTCAGGAATGCATTAATTATAGGAGTTCATTATGTAAAGAGTCATTGAGTTTGTTTTAAATAAATAATTTTTATCTTTCGTTAGAGATTTATCCAGTTCTACGTTAAGCTATGAACTTCATTCATGACGTCGCCTATTCTGCCGCCCTCACGAACAATTAATAAGCCGCTGAAATACCTTTCAAGATCTCGGAATATAACAGAAAGGTATTATCAAGAGTGTCAAAGAAGAAGAAAAACCTTCTTGGTATGCCTCAGAAATGTTCGACTATTTTTGCTGTGCATGCGTACAGCGTTAACTAGGGTGAACATGTGTTTTTTCCAAACAAGCGACGTAACCAACATATGTCTCGCCGGAAATTACTTGCGGATATATGCATGCGTATTTTACCCTGAATATTACTCACTATCCTAGGAAGTTAAGCAAGATCAATGTATAACCGACACACTGGTCGCTTTGGACTTTACCGTATTAGTTAAAAAAGATTTGATTAGAAAGTATACAACTCAACCAACTCTTTGGCTCAAACAAAATTAAATGGCAATCCCGACCCGACAGCTATATACATCAAAAGCTTCTCTCTAGTGGCTGTACTAGTCAGGATTTCTACATGACCTATATGCGCATTGATATGTAACACGCACGTGCCGCGAAAGCAGTGAAGGCGTCACGTAATACAAAGAAAAAGTATATTATAAAAATATTATGGCGCGCGAAACACGACACCTTAATAATAGTGGAACTTATGCTGCTCTAACCTGGCCATATGATGCATGTCGTAACAAATGTCCACTGCATGATCAAACCGATTGTCACTAACACTCAGGCGAATTTATTTGCAAATAATTGTTTTATTTGTGAGATAATATTATGTAGCTGACCTGGATATACTTCAATCATGATATTAAGCAGCTAAAACAGTGTCTGTCGTGAATGAATTCAGCCAATCGGTCTATTATAAACTTCTCATTTGCAACTTTGAAACTTGTAGTATTGCTACTACACCAGTTTTTGAAGGAAGCACAATAAGTGACAGTAGATAAGGAATTATTACTAAATGGGTATCAGTTATAGGTACAACATTCGGTGTAGTTTCGGTACAATTATATATCTATATTTCTAATTGCTACAAATTGAAAAATAGGCATCAGAATCAAGACAGACCTGTTACAAATGCTCTTATTTCTAAGAGATTAAGGTTTGTTGGGTCTAATAAATCCCATTCTGATTTTATTATGGAGAATTATGAACCATTCATATCGGAGGGTTCTATATCACTCTTGGGTGATTCAATCCCACCCGTATTAAAATTGTAAGGGACACAGGAGCTTCTCAGAGGCATTTATTGTCAGATACTTTCCCTTTTTCTGAGAAGTCTTCCTCTAATGAAAGTGCCCTTAATCAGGGTGTAGAGTGCGGCTTTGGTAATGTTCCTCTCCATTGAGTAAATTTGTAATCAGACATAGCATCAGGACCTGTGACAGTCAGAACAATCTCGGTTTTACCCGTTGAGGGCATTTATTTATTGCTAAGCAACGACTTAGCTGGAGACAAGGTTGTGGTTAATCCACTTGTAACTTACAAACCTGATTTGGATCAGAAAGATGATTAAATTGAACAAGAATTCCATGATATATTTCAAGCTTGTGCAATTACCAGAGCTATGGCAAAGGAAGCTCTTGAGAATGATGTTGATGAAGTCATTATTCATTTAGCTGACACGTGCATATTTCAGGCTTTTGTTAGGTCACTTTTACTCCTTGTTTTGGATCAATCAGAAGTTATTCATCATATTGATCCTCTTTTAATAGCTCATTCTCTTTATTTGAATCTGGGTGATAAACGACAGTCACTTGTCGCAAACAGGAACAATATCATGAGATCTCCTGTTTGTTTCACCGGGCCATACGTAAGACTGAGGCCACTGAAGTTACTGTCTGTTATTTCATTAAAAGTGGAATTCTTATGAGAAAATGGAGACTTCCCAAGGTACTTGCTGGTGATGAGTGGTCGGTGAACTATCAAATAATAGTTCCAAAACCTTAAAGACAGGAAATATTTTGTTAAAGTTAATCTGCATTTTTATAGGCATATCTATCCATATAAAAACTTATTTCGTTCCAAAAAATTTATTAACTTTACACAATATTTTCCCAGCTCTCTAACTATAATCTGGAAACAACACACACGTTGGTAAGATTGTTTGGTAAAATATAGAAATATACTTACATTGTTCCTTTAGATAAGTATCAATATATGCAAATCATTTTTTGTTATCTGTGTCTAACGAGAATGTGATGAAGGACAGCCTATCCATTTGGTAGTTAAAACAGCATTCAAACGTTACAGAAATTGAGTATTGTATATGCTTGTATATGTCTATTAATAACACAGTTCGGAATGTTCTTGATTATAATGTTGTTGTTAATATTATTATTATTATTATTACTTTAATTATTATTATTATTATTATTATAATTATTATTATTATTATTATTATTATTATTATTATTATTATTATTATTATTATTATTATTATTATTATTATTATTATTATTATTAAGAAGAAGAAGACAAAACGAATGCCAAACATAATTATAACAAATATTACTAACAGACTGTGGATCGTGTATCAATTAGAAATGTAACTTTTTGGAGCTAAAAGAAGCCCAGTACAATACAGAAAATATGTCTGGTTGTTTTAATAATTGCGTTGTTTCAATATGTATCTATCCTGGAATATTTATTATCATTTAAAGAATATTTTATCGTTCATTGAACATTCAAAATAAACGATCATACATGTTTTAATCTGCTGGTATATATGACATATATGTAAACTTCTAGAAATATAGAAATTAGTGTAGTAATTTCCATTTTATGTCCAAAGGTTTCTGATCATGAAATGTTTCAATTGATACATTGTCAGAAATTATGCTATCTTTATCATTCATTTAAACAGTAATAAATTACCTATTCATTCTCTGTATCATTGTCATCATGAAAGTCTTGAACTGATGACATTATTAATCTGTATTTCTTCCTGATCAAGTGTGAGCTTCTACGCTTGCATTTTCTTGGTGGCATTACAATATTCAACCTCTTAAAGTCATGCCTTAGTCCAATGAAATATGTACATAGTGATAATGTAGCCATAGTGAAAGTGCTGATCTATCAATGTGCAGGAATTATAACCGTGTACACATCATTTCTAAAACTTCTTTCTCTAATTATAAGTTCAGTGTATTTATCACAAATAGGAGAATATTTTCTAAGCTTCCATAATATCGAGAAAAAGACCATGGACATATATTGATACAACTATTAATGATGTAAAATGGTATGTTACAGCATCCGATAGTAAAATACTTCCTATAATGGAAAGAAATATATATGATTTTAAATATGATCCATATCTCGCTGTAAAATGTATTAACGGCTTTCCTGATTGAATTAAGTCTGAACATTCTAAATCATTTATAAATCAAAATGTATTGTGCAGTATTATACAACGTTAAAATGATGATATAAAACAACACATCGTTTATGTAATAGAACAAACTAGCAAACTATTTTTCTGTTTCTGATTTTCACTACTTTTATAAACACCTACCTGCCTACTTTCATTTTCTATAATTCGTCAAAAATTTATAATATGAAAATTAATATTTTGTCTTCTTTCATATTGGTTGGATAAATCTGTTCTTATTTTTCTACTGCGTTTAAGAGAGGTACTATTTTCTTTAACTGTATATCATCCGCTAATGAAACAAAGCGAGCTTGCTTGAATTTCTTTCATAATTTTATACTTTGATGGTTAGTATATATATCTATCTTTGAGTTCACTCTTGTAAACAATCGAAATCAGAAAGAATTTATTCTACCGGATAATTATATTCATTCGTTTTTTCAAATTTCTACTAGCAGAAATAATATTAATTCATGTTAGAATACAAATACATTTAAATTAGTAACATAAGCAGTAGCAGGATGAGCGGTTATTATCCACGGGGTCCCTTTATCGTCTTTTGTGTTATGTAAAGGGTCCTTTTTAACTTTTGTCACCTTAGTTGTACCGGTCATTGTTCCTAAATGTCCCAGTGGGGTTACCGTTCCATGAGATTTAGAGCTTATTCATTCACGCTACGATCTTAAAGCAAACAGTAATGAAATACCCGCGATTAATCGGCGAATAGAATCTATCAACGCTGATATTAACACAACCAGCGATATCATCTCTGATGATCTGCCGAAGATGATAAAAGTACTTGAAAAAGTAAAAATTCCTCATGAGAAAAATATAAACTCGGTAAATACGATCCAACATGGATCATTTGCGTGGATACCTACGAACAATAAATTAGATATCGCCGCGACCGTCAAGATAATTGATCAATTAATACTAGTATCAACAACACAATTTAATATTTCATCTACGAATTCATCTGGGGTCAACCCTACCATATCAAAGATCATCGACAAGGAAACAACTGAACGATTCACAATAACAACGACTGATAATAATTTGGCTAGAGATTCATTGACATGGTATGTGGAATTTGTAGCCGATTTTGTTTGCCTCATCCCAGTCGGCGTTTTTCCGTTCCCTCTTCCCGTAAGCTATGATGGCTGAGTTGTACACAGAGTCACGGAGATGGGCCCACTTGAAGTCAATGGTGTCGTAAGGTGTCACTTTGGTGAGAGCTTCTTGCTGATGAACTGCTGTGTTTTCTCTGGGTTACTTGCACAGCAGGTGTTGATGCGAGGGTGACTCTTATTCTTGGGGAATATTCGCATCTTAATGACCACAAGGGAATGGTCCGTGTTGCAGTCGGCACTGTGGTAGCTGTTTGTTAGGAGGACGATGGCCAGTTCTGTGCGCCTGGTGATGACAAGGTCTAGCTGGTGCCAGTGTAGTGAACGTGGGTGTCTCCAAGACACCTGGTGGATCTCCTTGCATTGGAAGAAAGTGTTGGTCACAAATAGGCTGTGGGAGCGGCACATCTCAAGGAGTCGCTGCCCGTTCTCGTTGATCTTGCCCCTTCCATAAACTCCAAGACAGGCGGACCAGGCCTCATGGACGTCTCCCACTCTAGCATTTAAGTCTCCTAGCAAGTAAAGGGTTTCATTTTCTGGAATGCTGGATATCGCCTGATCCAGAGCTTCATAAAACTTTTCTTTCTCCTCATGGGTAGAGCGGAGGGTTGGGGCATACACGCTGAAGATGTGGACCGGACCTAAGGATGTTGACAACCTGAGGGCAAGGATTTTCTCAGTACCTGGTGATGGAGGTTTAATGAAGGCAACTAGCGTGTTTTTTACGGCAAAGCCTACACTGTGCTGCCTAGGTTCATTTGAGGGCTTCCCCTGCCAATAAAACGTTCAGTCGGGAGAGTTCTCTGTCAATGACGGCAATCTTCCGTGCATTTTCGATCTGTTGTAGTTCATTGGTCAGTCCAGGACACATGGTACTAACGTTCCAGGTCGCAAAACGAAGTGTTGGAGTTTTTTTTTCTTCTTTTAGAAATTCTTCCTGATGCGGAGTTTTGTGGCCCACTTGTGGAGATGGTTCTCTAAGCTGCACACACACAGTGAAGCAGTCAGGCCATGGCGGGAAGCACATTACTGACTGAGGGCTGCCCAGTTTAAGGGGGACGGTAGCTGTCCAGTGAGACCTGATGATCTCTCCCACCGTCAGAAGTAACCCCTGGCGCCAAGCTCTACGCCAATCGAGCTTTAGCTTAGAACCGGTAAACTGCTACTTCTAGTGTTATGGCGACGTAGTACCATGACGCTGGAGTGTCATCTCCAGTGGAGCTACGAAGCCTGGGCAGGATAATATGGAGAATCAGTTGTTGCCCATGCAGCAGATCCCCCACTCCACGCAGCTGGTGGGCCCAAGGGAACGGCAAATGTCGATACAGCTTAGCACCTACGGCGTCGCAGGAGTTGCCAGAATAACATTGAGTTCCATGTCATATAGCCTTAGGGACTACGTCTCCGGATTTTTGTTGGGGTTTACTCCCTTAGCCTTTCACATGAGTGTGTATAGCCGCAAGGCAGCATAGGCTTGGAATCAGAGTTTTCATTCTCCTAGATGAGCTACCATCCAAGATGTACGAGTCCCATCTACCCGAAGCAACTGGTTTTAAGGTGACACCCCTTCTCCTGTTGGTTTATAATGCAGTCCGCCAGGCTTCAGATCTGAGCTTCTCGTGAAGGCCAGGAGCTGGATTTTAGTTGACAGAGGCGATCAGACACGCAAGCCATATGTGGGATTCAACTGGAGTGGGGCGCTTGTCTCCCACTCCCTCCACGGCAATGTCAACCTTAGACCAAAAAACATTAGCATGGAACAATTCATATTCTTTCGTCTAACGAGTGTTCTCTTTCTGCTTGTTGGCAAAAATGATTTCATGTTTCGATGAAAAGAAAATATCAGCTACTAAAGGTACAGTCGTGAGATAAACGTTTACCCCAGCTTTTTCTAATATTATTGTTATAATAATGGTTGTAGAGAAGTGAACCGAGCATTAATAATCACAATGGCATGCACCAAACAAACCGCACGCAATTCAACCGGATGTTAGGATCTGAGAAAGCAATTGGCAACCAAATCTGCGCGTAAGAGGTCACCATGCACTGGTGGTTTGGAGCAACCATACATATCCAGGTTCAGTACCGTCGCTCTGACATATATCAGACCAATCAAGTAGTGCACGGAGCTTTTGTTTAAAAATATACTGCAGCGTATGGTTCGTGAAATCGCTCAGTATTTAAAGAACGGTCATCGATTCATGAGCTGTTCAGGAGTCTAGCAAGGCCTACATGATAGATATCTTTGATGACAGCAATTTGTGTTCCATCTACACCATGATAGTGACCATTATGTTCACGGATATAAAGCTGGAACGTTGTTTTCGTGGGGAACGGGCTTAATTACGTTGATACTCAAAAGTAGGACATTAAAGGGTATATATTGTTTTAAGCCTCTCATTTAGTGTATATGCTATCACGGACAGTCTTCATTTGTAGAGCATTCGATCACATTATAGGGTTCCTACTCCAGCAGATGATTCCAAATAAAATTGAAAAACAGAACATTTGTATGCAAGTTCGTCTTTCAAAATGGTTTTAGTGAAATGATTTCATTAGGTTTACCAATAGATTCATGAACAGGAACTCTTTGTCTCATTGTTCAATATGTTACACTTTCCTGTCAGCTATGTATAAAACTAGGAAGGTCATGTGTTGTTTTATATTGTATATCTAACCTGAAATCGAAAAATAAAAGAGGATTACTTGTTCAAAATTTACTTGTTCGCCTGTCAATAACAGCCCTTCTTCCCATGAAAAAAAATTAATTTAAAATTGGAATGTAGATGCAATATGTATGCGAATTCATAATCAAACATGGTTGATGAACAAATAACAATATCGTTAATATAATCAATATCATCATCATATTGCATCTAAATTTGTTGCAGGTGATAGTTTTATTGTTAAAACAGACTTGGTTTAAATGCACTGTTATGTCAATTTCTCTTAAAGGAATATTTCAAACCTGTATAATGATGTATCGTGCATACAAAGAATAATATACAAATAATTGATATGAAACAAAATAATACGTAGCAGATGACATCATTCTTTTTTCGACCAGCGCTTGTCATTAGGCTTAGAAACAGCTGTTAATGATTCAAATGGTAACGGATTAACCAATTACGAACTCGCCATAGTCAATTCATCTTGCAATGAATACAAAACGAGAGTAAGTTTAATTTAATGATTCAAATGGTAACGGATTAACCAATTACGAACTCGCCATAGTCAATTCATCTTGCAATGAATACAAAACGAGAGTAAGTTTAATTTAATGATTCAAATGGTAACGGATTAACCAATTACGAACTCGCCATAGTCAATTCATCTTGCAATGAATACAAAACGAGAGTAAGTTTAATTTAATGATTCAAATGGTAACGGATTAACCAATTACGAACTCGCCATAGTCAATTCATCTTGCAATGAATACAAAACGAGAGTAAGTTTAATTTGTACCAATGCCTTTGATTCGTCAAAGATAGCTTTAAATACAAGTCAAGAAACATTGATGATTTTGTTGAAATATGATTCACTGCACCAAAAGCTACTCCCGTTTAGTCTAAGAAAAGATTGCAAGTTTAATTATATTAAACAACTAAATTCCTTTGTTCCCTCCTATATAGTCGGAAACGTAGCATGCGTCAATTCAATTGACTGCAACTGAGAAAGTTCATTCTCAATTTTATTTTACCTTTTCTTATAAAATGGTTTCTTTAAACACAAATATTGCACGTATGGAACAATATATGCATGATGTATCTTATAAGAGTTAAAATGTACACCATTGATATATTGAAGATTTGAAATTGATTCACGCATTAAATTCGATAAAGATTACGACTTTCAAGGAATCATGAGAAGACTGGTTTGTAAGATTAGCATAATATAAGTTAGGAAATTATAGTGCAATGTACATACTAATTGTGTTCTTAATTATATATTCAATATCCTACATTGTTTATTCATGTATTTGTCATGAATCTTTGAATATTCTTCTATTATACATGGATATTCTATCCCCTTAATCGAAATAAATAAGGACCAATTCTTTATACAATCAGCTGTACCGCATTAGTGGTTATCGGCATATTGTGAAATATGTTATATATCAGATAATAAACTAATTAAGTTATGGATTTCCAAACCGTCATTACTGGGATTTTCTGGTGCATTTTGCAAGAACCTTCGATATATCAATATATAGATGTATCGAAAGTTACATTGACTGCAATTATTATCTCAAATCAACGCATCTCAAATAGAAGTTACTCAGTAAACCTAAGTTTAGCCGATTATATAGTATCGTTTAGTTTGCTCTTTGTGTCAAAACGTATATGAATATTATATAATTTGTCAAATAGTCAATATTTATATCCATCTACTTTCAGAATACTCCAAGTATTCCCCGTTCCTCATTTTGGGACAATCCTTACTGCCATCACCCATTGTTTAATATCGTCACTATTAAATTATTGCCAATAACAACTTGCACAGTATAATCTACGAGCACTGTTTAAAAGTACTATCTGGAATACATTGTACATTATATTATTCATTGTTCTGCTATTTACAGTCATTTGTTGAATAATTTTTTTTTTAAAATAGAGAGAAAACTAAATTATCCTGAATCAAATCCGAAATTATATCTAAATATCCTTGTCGTCTAGTAATCCGAGTTTTACAAAGTAGTATAACATATGAAAACATGTTAGAATCAAGGATGAAAATGATACCTCTACTTTTAATAAAAAGCAAATTACAACTGTTGGTAATGTTGGTATACACTTAGAAAAACATGCTGAAAACATATAAGATACAAAACATGATTAGGTCGCTAAGTTTGTCACTGCAGTCGAAACAGGTGAGTCTTAAGAGCACTCTTAAAAGGGAACAATGTGTCTTTATGTCTAATTTCAATGGGCAATTCGTTCCACTTCGACGGGCCCAGGTGTGCAAACGAATGTTGTCCATATGACTTTTTTTCACCTTGTGAACAATGAGTATACGATTATCAGAAGAAGAACGTAAGGATCTAGCTGGTGTATACACATAGATGAGGCTGGATAGGTATGTTGGACTAGAGTCTGTCATTGAAACATAGCACAGAGAACAAATTTTGTGTTTTATTCTGTATCGAATTGATAGCCAATGTAGGGTACAGAACAGTGGTGAGGAGTGCTCTGATCGAGTTACTCTAAAGATGATCCGTGCAGCTGCGTTTTGAACTTTTTGAAGTTTCGGGAGTAAATATTGTGACGATTCAGACGGAAGTGAGTTACAATAGTCCTGTCTTGAAAGTAATAATGGACACAAAAGTGTTTTAGTGGTATCAACTGAACTATATTTACGAATGCAACTGATGCGTATCAATTCAAGATTTTCAGCCTTGCATATGTTCATGACATGTTGGTGCAATATGAGAGTACTGTCTAGAGTAACACCTAGGTCCCGTACTGACTGTGATAATTTAATGTTGGTGTTGCTGATATTTATTGTGTGAGGTAAAGGATGTGAATGAGAAAGTCTAAGTGTTGTGATCAGAATAGCCTCAGTTTTATCATCATTTATCTGCATCTTGTTACACGTCATCCATGATTACACATCAGAAATACACTTCTCTATTCCATGGATGGTAGCATCAACTTCAGTTGGGTGACTAGACTTGTATATTTATGTGTCATCAGCATACAATTGGTGCGGCACTGGGGGATGATCTATCACACTTGCGAGCGGCTGAGTGTACAGAATGAAGAGAACAGATCCCTGTGGAACACCACAACATACTTCAACTGGGCTGGAGTGTATTCTGTAACAGAATTGTTACCGAGTGGATGGTGGACTAAATGAACAACACAAACACAATATGTGAAAGAAAATATAAATTTATGAAATAAATTATTAATGAAAAATAATGATGTATCAACACAATAACTCATGCGTTCAACCCACGATTACACTCACAACCATTCACAATACATGAATAAATTTAATACAAAATAAAACACAGATACAAAGGAATCTCTTGGACTATACACAGATCCACGGAACCGTTACAAAAGTTATATTACCGCAAGTATAAATTGCGATAACAAATACAAAACATCAAACTATACTATCGCACGTATGGATTGCGACAACTAGCACGAACATATACATGTATTTAATCAAGTTGCTAACTTTTATTGAGATTCATGTAATCCCTTGAAATACTACTGTGATTTGAAGTAACTATGTAAATATAACAATGTATTCAATTGTACTACAATTGCAACACACACATGTGTCTCGACCCTGTATAACCGTACGATTCACCACCTGTTGAATCGCCGCTCAGTTTCCCCGAATACCTAGGGTTGACCAATACTTTTATCGACCGTTTGCCCTTCACGGATCCACCACAGTTATACGTACAGACAGCATACAGCATCTACTAGAACCAACGTTCCCAAATACCTAGATGCCACCCCGGATGTTTACACCTCTAGACAGCTCCGACACTCAGACTTCTAGATTTCCGGATATTTACACAACACAACAAATGTGGACAGACATCCAATCCGACAGACAGACAGTCAGATACCTCAATTTGATCTCACAATCAAATGGCACAAATAATCACGTTCAGCTACAATTCAGATACGTTCAGAGACGTTCAGCTACAATCAGATACGTTCAGAGACGTTCAGGTACAATCAGCAACAATTTCAGAGACGTTCCGCTACAATATCAGAGACGTTCCGCTACCATATCAGAGATGCTCCGCAACAAATCAGCTACGATATAAGAGACGTTATTAGAGATGTTATCAGAGATGTTCCGCAACAAATCATCTACAATTTCAGCTACGATCTCAAAAACGTTATCAAAGATGTTATCAGAGACGCTATCAGAGATGTTCCGCAACAAATCATCTACAATTGCAGCTACGATCTCAAGGACGTTATCAGAGATGTTCCGCAATAAATCAGCAACAATTTCAGCTACGATATCAGTGATGTTATCAGAGATGCTCCGCTACAATACCAGCTACAATTTTAGCTACGATATCAGAGATGTTATCAGAGATGCTATCAGCTACAATAAAGAAACCCAGACTAATAATAATTGTCTCAAAAAATAATCTAAACCTTAGATTACGCTATTGCAATTAAAGTCTAATAGTGACTAGTAATTCCAAAAATTCCACGTTTAAAATATGCATTGTAATAAAGGCATCATTATATGAAATGATAAACTGAATAAAATTCACAATATAACGAAATATAAATTTAACACTCACCCCTTTGGCTGGAGATTGAATGACGAGCTATCTTTCCCGTGATAAGATACTTTTGGTCCCGTAATATTGATCAGAAATATTCTGCCTTATATACCCTCAAAAAGGTGAGCAGAATTCACGGCAACATTACCGTGCACCCCGTGATTATAATATTCCGGACTTCATGTAATTCGAAGTCAGGCACATGCAAATCGGTTCACGCCGCTTACCTTGGAGAAAACCAATTATTCACCCCAGGTAACGCATCTACGACGAAACAAAAAAAAATGGTGAAATTAGTTTGTAATTCAATTAGAAAATAAATACAATTTTCGCCTAATTATGTGACATATTCCATTTGCAGATATAATTTGTGTCCTGTTAACTAAGTAGGACTTGAACCCCTGTAGGGCTATATTCTTAATGCCAAGTATATGCTGGAGACGGTGAAGTAATACATCATAGTCTATTGTGTGAAATGCGGCATATAAATCGAGGAGAATCAGGAATGTAATCTTTCCACTATCCAAAGCAGAGAGAATGTCACTAAATACTTTCAGAAGAGTAGTTCCCGTACTGTGGCAAGGGCGATATGCAGACTGTACATTGCTAAAAAGACTGTTTGAATTCAAATGAGATACATACAAGTTGAGTTAGAACAACCTTTTCTAAGATTTTGTATATGAATGGGAGATTAGAAAGTGGGCGGTAGTTCTTTAAATCGTTACACTCCAGTGTTGGTTTCTTCAGCAGTGGAATTACGATGGCAGTTTTGAAAAATGATGGGAATTCTCCTGATGAGAGAGAGAGCGATATTAATAACATCAGTTAGTGAAGACAATATTGGGTCTAAGCACTCAAGCAACAGTGATGTCGGAATTGGATGAAGTTCAGAAGACTTTAGTGCACTTTTCATCACGATAGTCCGTACTAAATCAATAAAAACTGGTTCAAATGCTCCAAACGGTTGTCGCTGCAATTCTGCATCATAACTGTATGGTGACAAATGAGTTGAAATTGTGCTGTCAAACGAATCTCTAATGGTTTGTACTTTGTCAGCAAAGAAATTTGCAAATTGTTATGGTAGGTCTAGTGGAGAGAAGGTTGTTGGAAGTGGTGTACATTTTTTCCTTGACATTAGTTTGTTAGTTATCTCGAAGGGCTCTTTGCAGCTGGAACTCTCCATGATCTTAGTACTGTAGTGGGATGATTTGGCTAAATGATCTATGTGACGTTCTTCTTAGCGGCTTCGTAGATTTGTTTATGAATAGTGAGTATGGTGGAAAACCAGACTCTCTGCTTTTCGGCGATGTCTTTTAGCAGTGCGATGCTCGTCCCTAACACTGCTATACCATCAAGAACACTTTTTTTATTGATATTCCGCATGTGATGGCTGGGACATGATTTTCAAGCAATGAACGCAGGCAGTTATCAAGTTGTTCCGCTGTTGGATGTAAGAAAGTTGTTAGGTTTCATTGGATGTCATGCATGAATTTAGTTCTATTTATCATACGGAGGTTTCTCTTAGTAGCAAATAGAGATGGAGGGTTAGGGACTGATACGTCGCGATGGCATACATTGCAGAGGTGATCCGATGCAAGTTCGTGGGATACAAGGGTGGATTGCAGAATATTATCATCAGGTCCATAAAGAAACCAATATAAAATGTGACCAAGTTTATTGTTAGTTTGGTTAACTGACTGTTCAAGATTGAAAACATGAATGAAATCTAGGAGTTTTGATATGTATGGTTGACCTGGACAGTCAAAGTGAAAGTTGAAATCTCCAAGAATAATTAGGTTGCCACCTATCGAATTTTCATACATTAGAAGATTTGGAAACTGCTCCAAAAAGAGTGATTCAGTCAGCTTGTTTGTTCTACTAGGAGGAGAACGGTAGAGACAGAAAATATGGACTGACTTTTGTTCCAGTGTGAGCGTTGTTTGGACTAGTTCAAACGATGTATGGCATAAATTGAAGATTGTGTTGTTCTTAAGGCATTTGATCATGGAATTCTTTGTAATTGCAGCAATTCAACCTCCGCGAGAGTTGCGGGGCAACGACTTGATGTAGTTATCGCTGGGTGTTATATCCGCACACTTACATTCATCACTTGCGGAATGTGTCCAAGTTTAGGTCAGGAAGAAGACGTCAATATTATGATCATTGATACAATTAACAATTTCTGTGCGTTTTTCCGGTAATCCTACTGATTGAGCGTTGAATACATAGTGATATCCCAGGGACAGTTGACACAACGTTTGACGATTTAAGAGGAATTTGAACCGGGTTATTAAAAATAACGGCAGAATTTTTAAGTTGTTTATCCGTTACGGGTGATAGGGAGATAACTGGAATTATTCATCCTGTTCTACGCCGGCCAGCTTTGAAAGAACTTTTCTTTTTACGTTTCCATTTAAGAAATGATGATATGTATTCCCAGTTCACTTAGTCTTGCGCACAATGTAGTATCCAGAACCAAGGTGTGGTCATTTAATCCAATTAATGAGAGTCCGTCATTTTGTAAGCGGTCACGTGACGGCGATTTGTTCAAAAACAAATGACGTCTTAACATTGGGACAAAACAGTTGAGAAAAATTCTAATTGTTCTCGTTTTCAAAATAAGGAGATGAATTAACACATACGAACGGAACAGCCAATTCATGATTAAACACATTAATGTAGACAATGATAGAGAACAAGCACACATATCAGAAATATAGCACAACATCGGAAGAGCCTATCTCGAGCAGTTAAGCAACGGCGGCCATCTTTCCGGAAGTCCAATAATACATATATGTGTAAATAGCTTTTGTAAGGAATGACTATTTTGTTCTTTTGTATCCACCGAAGTAGACACCGAAACATTCAGTAACATTAGCGAATTACTGGTTTATATTTACTAACTTAACTAACTAGTCTAAATTTGAAAAAGATGGGTTAATATTGGTATGGGCCAATACGTTCAAACGAACAAATTATTTTAAAATATAAATACAAAGGAAAAATTAAATTTTTTCAAACATCTTGTTATTTCAATAAATGACTGACCATGCAGATTATTACCTACCTCACCCATGATGGTAAAATCACCCAACAACCCACAAAACGTATAGCTAGGCACATAAGTCAGCAGATCAATAGTTATGTTGGAAGATTAATAGTTTCTGGTCCTAGATAGATTTTCAATATCACTCATAAGTTTACATCATTTTGAATACCCTGACTAACATGAAGATCTAAGAGACTAATAGGGTATATATTGTTTCATAGCTGTAATATAGATTATCTACTATCATGCAGTAGCTTTAATCATTTGGAATTATATCACACTATTGGATCTTACTTGAACTAACTATTTTATTTGGCTAATATATTCTTTAGTTAAGATGGTCCGATAATTTACGATCTTTTGAAAATATATACAAAATCGGCCTGAACTACATATTCGGTATTAAGGTTCTCAAAGCGTTATACTTATAAATCTGTAAGGCCTATATAAAGATAACTAATCCTCTAACATTAAACCTGTTTGAATAACTCGCTATCACAAATGAAAATATTAACTAATAGGTGACTAGTACTCGATACATGGCGTGTTGTCTTAGTGGTGAGACAATTATTCTAAGTAATACATGATAAGTCCTACATTTATTGGATGATAAATGATACTATATAAGTATAATCATATAGTCTCAATATAAACTCAAAAACGATCGTTAGCAGCCTCACATAACATCTGGCATTTTTTACGTAGGGAGATAGTTTTAAGACAAAGACACGTGTCAATACGAGCATGCATCATCAGTTCGTTTTTAGTGAAATGATTTCACTAAGGTTACCAACAATCATAAAAAAGGAACACTTTGTCGCATGGTTTTAATATGTTAGTGAGATATGTATAATTTGAGCTAGATTATGTGTTGTTTTCTTTTGTTTATCTAACATTTAATCCATCGACTGACATAAGACTACCCGTTCCAATCTAACAAGTACGCATGTCAATAACATCCCTCTCTCCCAATGCCCAAATTGAAACTAAAATGTGCATACAGATGTCATATGCAAGACAATTCTTCGCTAAAACAGCTTTTATGAATACAATAACATTATCGTTATTATAATTAACATAGTCATCATATTACAAATAATATTATTTTATGTGCTATCATTATTATTTTAACAGATAAAGTTCCACTGCACTTTTGTTTTCACAATAGCATAATGTGAATAGATTGGAGAAGATTAAACACCATTTGTCTTATTTCAATCAAATTCGTTATTTACTTATAATGTTTAGAACCTTTAAAAATTGTTACGATTATAGTGTGACACTACTAATATTAAAGGTACCACAACACATAGCCATTTGAAATGATGCATTGACATACATCTTTTAAATAATGTTACATTTCTTAAAGACCACGGGAGTGAACACTTTGTTATTCATCAATTAGAGGAAACCACATCTTCCACATTATATACAGTCGTGAAACTAGGTCGTGATAAAGCAAATGGACTAGCTGGTGCAGAACAGCACTACAGTTCCCTTACTGACTGGGCAGAGAAATAGAAAAATAACTATTTAAAATGATTAGTTAGGGAGGAGAAGTGAGATGGAGTTTGATAGGGAGAGTATAATCCTGATATTATGAATACTAATAATAACAATGAAGACGGTGTATGGTGCCTAATTATTAAACAAACAAAGCGTTTACAAAATGAATACAAAAGAAAATCTCATGAAATAGGAAAACAAACAATGCTGAAAATATCTGAGATATAAACGGATTGAGGTGTGTTCTTGCAGTCGAGAAAGGTGAGGCTTAAGAGCTCCCTTAAAAGAGAGCAACATGTATTATGTTTAATTTCAATGTGCAATTCATTCCTCCTCACTGGACACAGCATCCTAAAGAACGTTTTGCATATGATTTCCTTTTATAGTAGGACTAATGAATATACGATTATCAGGAAAGGAGCATAATTACCTTGCTGGTGTGAACATGGGTGAGAATGGATGGGTATGTTAATATGGAGTCCATAATTGAAACGTAGCACAGAGAACATTTTTGTTTCGATTTCGGATCGAACGGATAGCCAGAGTAGGGCACAGAGCAGTTCGAGAGGTGTGTTCCGATCGTGGTACTCTAAAGATGATCCGAGCAGCTGTGTTTTGAATTGTTTTAAGTTTATGGAGTAGATATTGAGACGAAGCAGATAGAAATGAGTTATAATATTCCAGTCTTGAAAGTACTAATGAACAAACAAGTCTTTTTTGTGGGATCAACTGAAAGAGATGTGGGAATGGAGCTGATGAGTCATATATGCAGCCTTGCATATGTTCATGACATGTTGGTGTAAAATGAGAGCGCTATCTAGAGTAGCATCTAATTTTCGTACGGACTGTGTGAACCTAATGTTGGTGTTGCTGATATTAATTTTGGGGGGTAAAGGATGTGAATGAGAAAGTCTTTGTGGTGTGATCAGAATGACCTAGTTGTTATCATCATTGAAATGCAGCTAATCACGCGTCATCCATGAATTCATATCAGAAATGCGCATATTTACTCCTTGGATGATAGCATAAACTTTAGTTGTGTGACTAGATTTGTGTATGTGGGTGTTATCAGCGTACATTTTGTGATACATTGGGAGATGCTATATGACTCTTGGGAGCGGCAGAAGTTTAAATGCTGAAGTATTCTGTTGACAAATTAGGACTTGAACCATTGTAAGGCTGAATTAGGAATGCCAACTATACGATGGATACGATGACATACTATACCATGGTATTTTGCGTCAAATGCTACAGACAAACCAAGGAGGGTGAGGAATGTAATATTACCTCTATCCAAAGCAGATATAATGTCATGAAATACTTTCGTAAGTATAGTAATAGTACTGTGGCAAAAATGATATGCAGACTGTACTTTGCTAAAAAGGACTGTATGAACTCAAACGAGATGCAAGATGGGTTAGAAAAACGTTTTCTACATTTGTATATGAATCGGAGATTAGACACTCGGCTGTAGTTCTTTAAATCGTCATGGTCAAATGTTGGTTTCTTCAGAAGAAGCGATTCTGTGGCAGTTTTGAAAACTGATGGGAATTCCCCAGATTAGAGATATTTAAACAGAAGTTATTAAAGGCAATATTGGGTTTAAACACTCAAGATTCAGTGATGTTGGAATTATATGAAGTACAAATTACTTTGGAAGTCTCCTCTTCACGCTTTTCCGTTCTATATCCATAGAGACAGGTCATATGTTCCTAATGATTATAGCTGAAATTATGTATTTTAACTAGTGATGACGAATCATTTTAAGTCTGTTGTCACGTGTATTTCTAATGGTTTGTACTCTGTGTCTGAAGAAAGTTGCAAATAGATTAGGAATGTGTACTGGAAAGATGGTATTGGGAACTGGTATACATTTTTATATTGCTATATAAACCTAAGCGTCATACTTAAATTTACAACAAAAAATTGATTTTTTTGCCATAAACAAATATCGTGTGATCATAACTTCAGCACGTAATGTCTATTTGTATTAACTTGTGTCTTTTAAATAAAACGTTTACAGATAATATTTTTATTCGGTATATTTTGTCACGATTGAAGAAATACCTGTCATTTGTAAACTTGTGTACTCATCTTAAACCATTAAAGTTGTGATTTCGAAATTTCATAGAAATTATGCGGATTTAACATCAAGGCATATCTGATTGAAAAACTCTTATATTTGTTATTTACATTTTGTCATAAAAATAAATAAAGAGGTTTCTCCTCAAATAAAAAAGGAAAAAAACAAAAGCAATTTAAGTTTCTTTCTTGAGCAACATGTCTTACTCAAAACTTCTCATTATGCAACTTTAAAACATGTTTGACTCGAGGCTACATTCATTGGTCAAACCGTAAGTATTTAAATAACTAACATTTTATGAATATTTTATGTTTACAATAACAATGTTTGTAAAATATTTGGTTGTGCCTTTAGTGTACGACTACATCAAATTTGCTTGTGAATTCAACAAGCTGTAACTATGATTGTCTTATTACATATTTCTGTTACAAACACGAAACATATGATGACGTTTATCTCAAAACGGTATGTCGTAAAGAACGACATATCTTGTTTTAAACCGTGCATATTCCCGGAAATAACGAAATGAATAGGATACAAAAACAAAACGTACCGTCTATTTTTTGTGCATATCGAAGCATAGCACTTAGTATGCTATTTGTAAAGATGTACTATGAAATTGCTAACAAATTGCATAAAACATCGTCTCTAATATTCACTGATACCAGCATAATAAATTCGCCGATTGTTTGCATCAATCATATTGTAAATGATATGGTATTATTTGTTCTTCTCGCACATAAACGCAGAGATGGAGAGTTTAAAGGAGTAAATGGAGATTGATTTACTTACCGCCAGTTACATAACAAGTGTCACCCAAATACATCAGGTGCCTAAAAATAAATAAGTAGTTGCGTATAATTATACAACATACTATTTTGTAGACAACCTGTTATGCTTATTACTGGTTTTTGTTTGTTTGGTCTGTTTGTGGAATTGACATTACGTTTGACATAAATTAATTCAACAGGTGGTAGATCGAGGTGTTATTACATAATTTGGTTTATAAACTGATAAACAAATAATAACCGTATTTCTAAACGGTATGTAGTGAAGAAGGACAAATGAAATTTGAGAAAAGAAACGTACACATTCCAGGAAATACTAAAATTTATAATGGACAGATTCCTTGACCGTTTGAACTTTTTGGATCTAGAATTATAGCACATACTATGGTATTGGTAAACAAAATTACTATCAAATTAGCTGGTAACAGCCTGAGTACATCACTGTTTATAATGGTCATTGACACCAAAATTATAAATTAACCTATTGTTTTCATCAGGTTTATTGTCAAGGACATGGCACATTTGATTCTGTTTACAAACAAAAACATGGAGAGTGGGAATTCGACAGATGGATACTGATTATTTGACGCCATTTATATTACTATTGTCACCCAAACATATCGAGTGAAAATATAAATAATTACTGACTCATGTTTAAAAACCATGCTATATTGTACAGAAGAGTCAATGCATATCTTAATAGTTTTTATATATTTGATCCTTTTTACATCACTTACATTATACTATCTACAACCTACGTGACGTTTGACATTTGTGTTCGACATGTCTACTGATATTTAATAACACTGTTAAGTCTTGTTTACAAACTTAGAAGGTTCTTGGTAAGACATTTCGATCCACACCTTGGTAGTTTTATTATATCGAAGGATTGTACATACCGTTGAAATAAGCTAATATTTCATTAATACTTTACTTTTAATTCAATTGAATCATCATTGTTTGTTCATATATAACTTGTAAAGAATAATATGTTTGCAACTTAGTAAATGCAAAATGCACGCTGACGACCATTTTAACATATACCATTTATCTTGGCTAATTCTGAATTCATTTGAGAACATTCTGAAAATGTTCTGATACATTGAGACAGTTGGTACAACGATTCATTAGGTAAATTAAAACTTTCAATTAACAGAACCACTTCAGAAAATTCTTTAGCTTATGAGAAATTAATGCTTAGGAGTATTTGCCATTGTATAGATAATACTCTAATTACCTCTTACGATACACTTTTAAAGTAAGAAGTACATGGTTTTCTGCATTCATTAAACATGCATAATTCTTTACTGCAACACGGTATAAGGCTAGACACGTAACACAAATTAGGGGCTTGTTTGAAAATGTTCTGATACATTGAGACAGTTGGTACAACGATTCATTAGGTAAATTAAAACTTTCAATTAACAGAACCACTTCAGAAAATTCTTTAGCTTATGAGAAATTAATGCTTAGGAGTATTTGCCATTGTATAGATAATACTCTAATTACCTCTTACGATACACTTTTAAAGTAAGAAGTACATGGTTTTCTGCATTCATTAAACATGCATAATTCTTTACTGCAACACGGTATAAGGCTAGACACGTAACACAAATTAGGGGCTTGTTTGAGATGGGGTGAACATGTCAGTTTTAGAAGCGTCACTTTACTAAACTAATAATTCCTACGAAAACAAAACATAAGATTTAAGAACACCAAAACCGAAACTTCTAACTCACCGCAATGTTTACCACATTACCATTGATTGAGGTCACACCCTCTCTGCTGCAGTAAATCGGATCATTCTCACACCCAAATAGTTTATAAAGACCGGTTAGATATCTTGATCTAGGATTATGTTAATCCATTGTTTTAAATTCGTATGAGGTATATTGCGCTTTTAAAAAGAAGAGTTTTGAAATTTAATTATATCCATATCTCCACTACAGCAGGTCTGAGTAATGTTTATTAGTGTATGGGTATCAACTCCGTTAAACACAGCAATAATATTTCAATTGTCTCTAAGCAATTTAGGTATTTGTATATATCGCTGGGTAAGATAAATCAGATCCGTATTTGTATACTTTCCTCGGAAAAATATTCTAGCTGGATTTGATTGCTTATCGAGCATCACTTCATAGTATAGAACCAAATTAGTAATACTTCCATTATCATCACCAACAGATGGCGCTTCATTAATATCAGTGATGCAATTAAAAACTATCATCAATGTCTTCATTTAACGATTATGCATTTGCATTAATATATTTTAATACATCATATCATCATTGATCATCTACACATGGAGCAATCAGATATAATGTATCCCATTTTAGCTAACTTATTATTCATTTAAGTGACAATAATGTCTTTCCACTTTCCACGTCCAGATGGACCTATGATAATCATGTTAATATAACTTGGAAAGCTCTGCATGATGTTTAACAGGTTTTCGTTTTCTTGTTGCCGAACAACCAATTATATCCATGATGCATAATTAATAATATGGATCTATATTTTATTAAGTAAAGAATGCTTACCTCCACTAATGAATTAGCAACATTTAAAACGAAACATAATAGACCAGCACTGGTGGGTGAATCTGAACGATGCTGTACGAAAACAATGCAATTTATCCACCTGACACAGTCGATTTTTAAACAAAAAGATAAGGTGATATTGCCACAAAATTAACAAAATTACCAGGAGCTCCATGGGTTAAATACGCAGGAGAAAAAAACATCTTACATGATATAATTACTGCTGTCCTGGTATCCGACTTGAAAATCAAAAGCAAGCGAGACCAGGTGAGTATCTGATAAAATATATTGATAAAGCATATAATATGCATGATGTATCTTATAAGAGTTAAAATCTACACCATAGGCATATTGCAGATGTGAAATTCATTCACGCATTAAATTCGATTAGGAAATAAATCTTTCAAGGAATCATGAGCAAACTGGCTTGTGAGATTTGCAATGGAGGGTAAACTAATATTATGTGCTGGTAATTAATGGCATGGACTCCATTTATTATAGTCCTAGAGAATATTGGAGGGGTGGGGGAGAAATGAAGTAAACTCGCTTCAGCGGCAGGTGTCAAGCGTTCTACTGCCGCTGATTGGTTATCACGACAGGCAATATGGCACTTTTTTCTACCAGTCTAAGATAATTGAATATGCGGAATTTTACGTCATTGTTCCAAATGATGTTGATCAGGGTGATATTGTATTCATAACACATGATACAAGGCGTCAAATAAGAGACACATGCGAGCTGCATGTTGTTGACGTTGCAAGTAGAATACAAACATACAGAGCAATTATCAACAAAAACGGCAGCAGACTTTGCTTTTCCTTTTGAACGTATGTATCAATGAGGACCTTTACAATGGCCACAGTTGTTACAGGTTGATCCTGGCAAAGCATATCAGGGTGTAGTAGCATTGGTAATGAAGTAAAATATAACGAGGATATTCTGCGATTCATAGTGATCAAACAACCGTTAAATGATTTAATCGCACTCTTGATAAGTGCATATTTGGATGTCCATATCCAAGGTAAATAACTCAGAATTCAAGATTTCGATAATGGGTTGGAAGATTACCAGGTGTAATAGCTGCATTAAAATTGAAATTACTCGAACATTTTCCATGACAACCATTAATGCAATCATACAACATATATACCCGTACAACGAAATGATTTATCGAAACAAACAGTACTGGGTAATGTTACTTTTAGGTATCTATATGAACCTGGTGAACTTGAAGTAGTTCAAAAAGAGCGAAGGATCTTATTTGGGGTATTAAAACATATAAAATGTCTAGTATAACAAGATCTATTGGTAGATATGCAATATATACATTAGATTCAACTGCTTCTCAGCGTGAATTTACACGTGAACAATTACAAGTAATTATTGCGGATACGCAATTACCGCCTTGATGATTTAACTAGCACCTCTACGTCGTTACACTCAAGGCAGGCCGGCATCGTATTTTCACGTGTATCACCAAGACTACTATTCTTCCTAACTACGGAAAATGGTCGTGGATGTTTATTCGAATACTGCCATTACATTACTGTATTACAGCTCGCACAATGATTATGTTGCTGTTGTTTCAGTGTTTTGTTTATTAATTCAGCATCATTATCAAATGCTCAATTACTTTTTATGTCACTTTGTGTGTAACCAGGGCGTTTGTTTCTTACTAAAGCATCATTAACAGTTTTGTTGCTGCTGACAGTAAAATATACAATATGTCTTCGCAGCTGATATATTCTTCTAACTCATTATACTGTGAGTCATACTACATTTGACCATTCGATTCGATCATCAATAATCCAAAAGAAATATATATGAAATAGTTAACCACTGGTATGAATGTATCGTAATTGCATATCCTAGAGTTCATGGATAATTGTATTTTAACGCATGATCGACAGCACTTATATGAACTAGACCAATGGCATTTAATAATAAATTCTGTTTTTCAGTCTGTCCTGGAATTTCAACTTTAATATTTTGTCTTCGTGTATCAGCTTCTCTATAACATAACGGTACAGTCAATTATGAAAACGTGTCTTTATGTAACAGAAATAATTGATGTTGAAGTTTATCACGAAATATCTTTCTACTTGCAACTATCAAATCGTTTGGTCTCCATTTATCCCAAAACGCATTTGTACAAGATTCTGCCATTATTTCACTTTGAATTTTATTTTGTTGTAGTCTGATTCATTTCTCAAGTGCTCTAGGATCATCAGTCATCTCCTCGTAATAATCTACAAAATCCTTCAACCAATTCAGGGGAGATTTTCAAGCTACACATGTTCACAGCTGTATACTTTAATATTAGCCAATCAAGAAACATTTTAATATATCCAAGGTCTTAATGCATATATTTCATCCGACATTATTATTCCGGGTATATATTGTTTTATGCAATCGATCAGGAGTCCATGTTTCACTTTTGCACATAAAGAAGCTATGATAAGTACATGATTTCACACGTCTCTTTTTCATGTCTCGCGCGAGTCTATGTGTATGAGTTAGGTCAACTAAATCTGATAGCTGTCTTTCCGCATCCGTTTGGTTCATTTAAATAAAGAGTCTTATCTCTGCATAATGCATCGAACATATATGGCGCTCTTGACAGCTATCGATTCGACAATTCTGTTCGATAAGTATCTCTTATTTAAACATCTGCGGATTCAGAATAATGATATAACATGTCTTCTGTTATTCGCTACGATCCCCATGGTGCAACAGCGATTGTAAATTAAGTCACTACTTCTGTATATTTTATTTAGATATAAAATAATCAGTTGCAACTCTAACTGCGGTGTCAGGGAATCTATTAAACATCGATAGCAAGTTTATATAAACAAAAGCAAGCATAGATGATCTTAGATGTGTATACTGTGGTGATACATCATCGATATAGCCAGACTTGTACCCAAACGTGTTCCGTTATACATGTAAGCATTGTCTCGACATACATATCTTTGTTTTTTTTTTGCATCTACGATTATAAAATCGTATTCAGAAACATCTCAAATTAGTCCAGGATGATATCGCTTGTGATAATATACTCCACCCTGAGTAAATTTTCCGATTATTTTTTTATATAGAACTTTTGCGTTTGTTATTATCATCTAGTGGTAACCAAACTTAGGGCCTATTTCTTAAAATATAAAATTGCCTCATTTATAATCAGCGATATCAGTAGTTTACAATCGATCATATATCGTAAAAAACTATTGCAGCCCAGGTTTTCTCAGAGTAATGTCTACCTAACCAAACATAACAAATCGGAGGAAGACCCCTAGCAAACACTAATGATATAATATGTGCGAAACAGTAAAACAATTTGTTAGTAATTGCTCAATATTCTCTTTTGATACTTTCTGCGGAATATTTCTCATTTCTTCATGTAGAGAAACTGGCGAAGATAAATAATTACTGCCACATATCTTTCTTCGTTAAGTCAGCGTTACCTTGATTGTTATAGTCATTGACTTAAAAGGTAGTAGTGTTCATTAGTAGATATTTCAACTTTCTATATATTTTAAACTTACTATAGTTTTTTTTAATTTCATTTACTATAACATATTCTGGCTTCACATACAACAAAAGTTTGTATTTTATACTGTACTGGTTTTAATAGGTATTTTGTTTTCTTCTTTTTTAAACATAAAGACAAAAGTATAATGAGACAATCTACAGATGATCATAAATGTTCTTAAATAATTATTCCAAGAAGGTTTTCTGACAAAAGTCAGATTATTCTTACATGGTCATCTATGAAACTAGGGATGGTGGTTCCGATATCTGTATAATAATTACATATATATTGATTATAGCCATAGCTTGTTGCTAGCGCGATTACATTTTTTATTACTGAAGGTCAGATGTTCGATCCCTCGATATATATACGGTTGCGTAATAGTGGTTTTTCTATATACAATGTGGACGCCAGCCTAAGGTCGTTCTATGTACACATCTCCCACAACTTTATGACAACGTGGGGAGTGCTTTGTGCACGATTTCTGGGGTTTGATCTTGAAGGCTGTGGGTATACATGAGGTTGAGAAGCATAGATAACCTTCAGAATATTCTAAGCTTTCGTTTCGCATGGAAAATTTGCTTGATTAAAATACTTTGTGACGCCCCCAAATAAAGAGTAGCGTGGATGAATAAGCTCTAAATCTCATTGAACGGTAACCCCACAGGGACATTTATGAGCAATGACCGGCAAAACTAAACGGTCATAGGGTGACAACAGTTAGAAAGGACCCTTTAAATAACACAAAAGACGATAAAGGGATGCCTGATATTATATTGTTATATTTGTTTCATAACTTTCATCAATTATATAACATACAAGACTTACTGCGATCGTCGATGTTATATGTACTATACCCGGTGATATATATATATATATATATATATATATATATATATATATATATATATATATATATATATATATATATATATATATATATATATATATATATATATATATATATATATATATATACCACCACCATATGGATTCTTATTGTAACGGAGAATAGTTTGAGATGGAACTATTGTTTTCCATAATTAAAGTATTGTAGGAAAGAGTTTGTTAATAAGATCGTTGACTAATATTTTGTAATGCATCAGTTTCAAGGGCCGGTAATACAAAGATTAGTATAGCCGCGTTGGTTATTATGTAATTATTTATTAAGAATAGTTTAAACTTTACATTTTCTCTATATTTGTCGTCTATAAGATCGTCGTTACCCTGAAAAATTTAGTCCCTCAAAAGTAATGTTATTGTCAAATGTGAGATCTGATGTAACCTGGTTTAAATGTTCTATTACATCAAAGATTTTTTGTTTTATATCATCATTTCAAAGTTGTATAATACTGAACAATACATTTTGATTTATAAATGATTTAGAATTTTCAGACCTAATTCAATCAGGAAAACCGTTAATACATTTTGCATTGATATAAGGATCATATTTAAAATCATATATATTTCTTTCCATTCTAGGAAGTATTTTACCATCGGATGCTGTAACATATCGTTTTAAATCATTTATAGTTGTGCCAATATATGCCCATTGTCTTATTTTCGATATTATGGAAGATTAGAAAATATTCTCATATTTGTGATAAATTCACTGAACTTATAATTAGAGAAAGAAGTTTTAGAAATGATGTGTACACGGCTATAATTCCTGCACATTGATAGATCACCATTTTCACTATGGCTACTTTAGTACTATGTACATATTTTACTGGACTAAGGCATGACTTTAAGAGGTTGAATATTGTAATGCCACCAAGAAAATGCAAGCGGAGAAGGTCACACTTGATCAGGAAGAAATACAGTTTAATAATGTCATCAGTTCAAGATTTTCATGATGACGATGAAACAGAGAATGAGTAAATATTTTATTACTGTTTAAATGAATGATAAAGATAGCATAATTTCTGACAATGTATCAATTAAAACACTTCATAATTAGAAACCTATGGACATAACATGGAAATTACTACACTAATTTCTATATTTCTAGAAGTTTACATATAAGTCTTATATACCAGCAGATTAAAAGATATATGATCGTTTATTTCAATGAAAGATTAAATATTCTGCAAATGATAGTAAATATTCCAGGATAGATACACATTGAAACAATGCAATTATTAAAACAACCAGACATATTTTCTGTATTGTACTAGGCTTTTTTAGCTCAATAATAGTACATTTATAATTGATACACGATTCACACTATGTTAGTAATAATTGTTATAAGTATGTTTGGCTTTCGTTTTGTTTTCTTCTTACTATTATTAATAATATTAATAATAATAATAATAACAATAATAATAATAATAATAGTAATAATAATAATAATAATAATAACACAATACTCATAAAAAATAATGATAATTGTGCTGTAAAGAGAAAAGAACATAGCGAATTGTGTTATTAATAGACATATAGTTCATTTCTGTAACGTCTGAATACTGTTTTGACTACCAATGGATAGGCTCTCCTTCGTCACATTCTTGTTAGACACAGATAACACGAAATGATTTGCATAAATCGTGAAGACATATATATATATATATTTATGTATTTCTTTTATTTTAGGTTTACTTTTATTGTTCCATGTTATGTTATCATTCCATTAGGAGCCGCCATGGGAACGTAATACCCAGTGTAGTGTAGGTGGGCTGTCTTAAGAGATAACGAATCTCTTTTGGCCCCGTACGATTCCATCCCTCGTAACGATATTATTTTCCATTAGGTTAGGTTGCTCTGGATCCGCCATGGGAACGTTATACCCAGCGTAGTGAAGGTGAGCTTCCCTTAACGAATCCATTTTGGCCCCGTACGCTTCCCTCTCCTTAGAACAATATTATTTTATATGCATATTTAGGTACCAGTAAACATTTATTTCATTTATCGATGATATGGTGTTATACTTATATTCTATCCATTAGCCCTGTAGTTCTATGAAATTCAATTTTATTATAGTATGTTCTTTGAGGGTTTTTGTTGCATAATTGAATTATTTCTGGATATGTACTGGTGCGGCAAGTTCTAATTGTTTAGTTATAAATAGGTCTCTTTCTTTTTGCGTATTGTTACAGTTATTGAATATATGGTACAGATCTTCCGGTACGTTTCATTGGAAGCAGTTGTTGTTGTGCGGAAAAGGTCCTATATATTTTCCAAAACTGTTCGCTACTTTTGTTTTTCCAAGAATTATCCTATTTATTTTAGATTTTTCATAACTGCTGCACCTGGGTATCTGGATATTTCTATTGACTTCTTTGACAATACTATTTAAAAATCTACCTTGTTTATTATGGTTCCAATCCTTTTGCCACTTTTTATTTATCAGTGTATAGATTAAATCGTTAATTTCTGTTGGACTATAGCTTAGTGGTATATAATTAGATTCAGCGAGTTTACTCTTGGCTAATTGGTCAGCTAATTCATTGCCTTTTATGTCGATGTGAGATGGTATCCATATAAACTCTATTGTTACGTTTTGAGTATCTAGTGTTTTAATTATTTGGTTAATTTGATTAAGAAAGGTTTCTCTTGATTTAGTATCATTGCATTGTATTGATTTTAGGACACTATGAGAATCACTAATAATCAAGGTCTCATCTGGTTCATTTTCTAGTATCCATTTTACAGATTCCAGGATGGCCCAGAATTCAGCAGTGTGAATATATATTGATACCTATCTAAAGGAACAATGTAAGTATATTTCTATATTTTACCAAACAATCTTTCCAACAAGTGTGTTGTTTCCAGATTATAGTTAGAGAGTTGGGAAAATTTTGTGTAATACATTAATACATTTTTTGGAACAAAATAAGTTTTTATATGGATAAATATGCCTATAAAAATGCAAATTAACTTTAATTAAGTATTTCCTGTCTGTGAGGTTTTGGAACTACTATTTGATAGTTCACCGACCACACATCACTAGCAGGTACCTCCTGAGGTCTCCATTGTCTCATAAGAATTCCACTTTTAATGAAATAACAGACAGGAACTGCAGTGGCGTCAGTCTCACGTATGGCCCTATGAAACATACAGAAGATCTCAGGATATTTTTCCTGTTCAACGAAAAGTGACTGTCGTTTATAACCAAAATTAGAATAAAGAGAATGAGCTGTTAAGAGAATCACTATGATGAATACCTTCTAACTGATCCAAACAAGTAGTAAAAGTGACCTGACAAATCCCTGAACAATGCACGTTTCAGCTAAAGGAATACTCTCTTCATCATCATTATTCTCAAGAGCTTTCTTTGTCATAGCTCTGGTAACTGCACAAGCTTGAAATATAGCAGGGAATTCTTTTTCAATTCGATCAACTTTCTGCTCCAAATCAGGCTTGTCAGTTACAAGTGGATTAACCACATCCTTGTCTCCATCTAAGTCGTTGCTTAGCAATAAATCTATGCGCTCAACGGGTAAAACGGAGACTGTTCCGACTGTCACAAGTCCTGATACTAAGTCTGATTACAACTTTACACAATGGAGAGGAACATTACCAAAGCCGCACTCTACACCCTGATTAAGAACACTTTCAATAGAGGAAGACTTCTCAGAAAAAGGCAAAGTATCTGACAATAAAAGACTATGCAAAGCTCCTGTGTCCCTTAATATTTTAATAGAAGTGTGATTGGCTGAATCACCCAAGAGTTATATAGAACCCTTCAATATGAATGGTTCATAATTCTCCATAATGAAATCAGACTTGGATTTATTAGACCCAATAAATGTATTGCTTTCAATGCATGACCGTGACCTCGACCTCTTAGAAATAAGAGCATTTGTAACAGGTCTGTCTTGATTCTGATGCCTATTTTTCAATTTGTAGCAATCCGAAATAATGTGTCCTTTGTTTTGCAATAGGTACAAGTCGGAAGAGACAATGATCTATTTGAAAGTTGTGCTAGCTTGAGTTTTAAAAGGGCTGCTATTAAGCTGAAATATTTTTCTGCCAGAAGACTGATGAGTAGAAGTCTTGTTAACAAAAGGAACTTGATGTGTCGAAGAATATTCGTCAGCAGCTCGAGCAGCATTCTCCAAGGTTTCAATCCTATGTTCATCAAGATAAGTTTTTACGTCACTACGAACACAGTTTTCGAATTCTTCAATTCATATAATTTGCTTGCGATTTTGATAATCTTGTTCGATTTTCGTAGCTAATCATCTATCAAACAACTGCTCTTTTTCTCTAGCAAATTCGACATGAGTTTGTCCAGCTTCTTTTGTGTAATTTCTGAATTTTTGCTTCAGGGAATAACTCATAACCCCTTATAATGCATTCTTTAACCACATCATAGTTAACCCTTTGGTGAACTGACAATGAAGTGCTCCAATGCTCCCTTGGCCACTTTAAATTTTCTGCAACTTTTTCAAAACGAATGAAGTATTTTTCTATTTCGTTTTCTCTGAAATTGGGCACTAATCTAATTTTCCTTGCTAAATCAAAACTTTGGATTTGAAGTATGAAGGTGGTTTTCACTTGCCAGCTCGATTTTTTAATTTTACATTGATATTCCATTTCTTCCTTCTCTCTCTCTCTTTATCAATTTGTTTTTATTGTAACTGATTGTGCATCTGCTCTATTTGTAATTCAAATTTTTTTTCTTTCTCCTCTTTGTCATATTGTAATTGTCTTTCGTTCTTCTCTTTATCATATTGTAATTGTCTTTCTTTCTCCCTTTCCTGTCTCTCTCTCTCCTAGTTTTCATATTGTATTTTTTTTCTCCCTTTCCTATCTCTCTCCTTTTTCCATATTGTAATTGTCTTTTGTTCTCTCTTGCCTGAAATTCCAGCGTCTTCAACTCTAATTCCATTTTGAATTTTAATTCTAATTGCTTTACTTTAATGTCAGAGTCTGATGCGGTCGTACTGATCGAAATCAAAGCACTTTTATCCAAAACATTCTTTTCTACCAAACATTGGACCAAAATCTTTTTATATCTTGTTTTGTAGAAGAAGCTTTGACTTCAGAATGATCATATTTTCTAGCAAGTTGAATCAACTCATCCGTTTTGAAAAGATCTAATTGTTCCTGAGTAGGATTAGAAAGAAATATCTCTACTTTAGATGTCATTTTAATACAAGCTTGTCAATCTTACTAAAGATTTAAAAAAATTCCATTTGATCCCAATCCCAGACGAGCCCCCAATTTCTATGTTACGTGCTTAGGCTCGAATAAACAGTAACATAGAAAGAGTGAAAATAATAAGCTTCTAAAAACTTAATAAACAATTTATTGAGCACAAATGTTTTCCATTAAAGAAAAATACACTTACGGTTTTAAGAATCAATTCCAAAAATAATCCCAAAATAATTCAAAATATTATCCACTAGAGAAATGTCAAACGTCCTGGTTATAAAATTTCCAAATAATAATAAGTTCGAATTTTAGTGAAGTATCTAAGATAGAAGACGATGTCACGTGATGAAGTCAGCTCTTGGTAATATAATTTAATGAGCATAGTTATTTTCCAGATAAATAACAAAATAAATCCTCTTGATCCAAAGGAATTGAAATAATTTCCAATACAAGGTAATTTAAAATAACTCAAAACGACACAACTTAATATTCTAACAGCCCAAGTTCTACTAAATAATTCGCTCCAGAACATAATTTATATACCTGTTTTTACGTAAACATGAAAGGGGTCATATGATCTTCTAGAATAATTTAGAACATATTTACGTTCAAAAAATCTTGTACAGATCGTATGACCCAACTAAATATAGAAAGATGTTTAGAGCTAATCTCAATAATGCCCTTGGAATCAACCAATCATTTTTAAAGCTTGTTTATAACTCTGAAGCCAGGTCAGAAATGAGGTCAACATTTGGTGTTTATTTGTAAAGTACAAGTCATCCCACTTTTAAAAAGAATATTTAACAATGAATGAATCTTAAACTTAAAATGTCAAATTTGAATCTGATAAACAAACAAAAATAAAAATAAATGACTTAAATCAAATATACGTAACACATAAGATGGTTTCATATAGTGTATCTATATGTTTAGAATTGAAGATGCAATTTTATCTTTACCTATAAATCCAGATATAAATTGCAAGTTTGGAACATTTGAAATGTGTCGATATATTGGTGATGAAATTATAATTTAAATAATGAAAGCATATTCAATTTTGTTTGTTCATATAACATGGGAACTCACTTGTTTTGTTTAAAATGTTGATTGACATGTTCCTTACATTGCATTAGACAATTCATGATCAGTATGTTGTTTAATTGAAATGAACATGATGCACATCACTGTTCGTGCGATGAGCAATTGTTGGGTCTCCAAGCTCCATAAAGTTATTAAGCTTTTCATTGGATCAATGGTATACTGTTTTTTATAACCTCTTAGCAACAATGTCGGTGATGAAGAATGCTTGTTTATAGCATATAACATTATAACATCATTTAAGGAAAATTTATATATATCTCTCTTTCACTTATTCCTTTGTGTTGTTATTATTAAATAGCTAAGTTTAAGCTACAATTATTTTGTTTCTGGAGAAAATGTGCTGTGTAATTATAGATTGTTTCAATATTGTTATTTATATTTATGTGTTTGTTGGAAGTATAATAGTGAATGAGCTTTAATTGTAGTTGCAGGTGGATAACCACGTGATCCCGGAAAAAACTGTTGTGTAATGCATGTATATGGACATAAGCTCACTATTGTACATCAGTTTAGTAACATATTTTATACGATTGACATTTGTAACAACAGTTTAAAGGTGTGCATTTGGAAAATCATATTTGTGTTGCAAGAATACCTTTGAGTTCAAAATAATACATATGATTATTAAGTACATCATGTGTTTCCTAAGAATAAACAGAACTGAAGAACAATATATCTAAGTCATGATTTGATTATAAACCAGTATGAACATACATTGTCCATGTTGCCTGAACTCTACTTTTGTGCAGCATTAATAAATCCCGTTTCATATTTTTGTTCTTATTCAGGCAATATATTAAAGAGTGTGGATATAATATAGGACACTTTGTGTGGCCAGTATCGGCTTTATTCGCAGTTAGTTACGATAGTATGCAAACGAAAACAGAATTTATTATTTAGGAAATTGTCTACTATGTGCCTTAAACTTTTTTAAATGGTACTTTTGGGATGCTGGATATGATTTTGAATTGCTTTGGACACATGACATTGTGTGAAGGATGAAAATGTATTGACTTAATTAGTACAGAAAAATGTATGATGTAAAAATACAATGATACAATGATCAACCGCACAGTTTCACTACTTTCCTCGGGTTGACCCACTCTCTTGTATCGGCCGCTTACCCCCTTCATTAATCCACTAAATGTACAGTGAGTTATACGTATACACGTACATACAGCAAACATCACCCTTGTATTAGCTACGTCTACAGTCATGGCTCCACTATCAACGATATGTACAGATATATGTACATACATATAGACAACCTCGAAACCTCGTAACCACGTAATCTCGTAACGTAGTTACCCTGTAACCATGTTAGCTACAATAAAACCAAACTAGTAATAATAACTAGTTCTGGAAAATACTAATACATTAAAGTCTTAAAAACAACTTGAAATTCACAGTTCACAATGTTTCAAAAATGCGTTGTAATAAATGAATCATTACACGATATGACAATACAAACTCAATAAACTTCGTATATAAAAAATATAAATTTAACACTCACCAATATGGCTTTTAGAAATATCACATGAAAATATGTAATCTTTTCATTAGATCCAGAATGATCACTGTCGATTATACCTTAATCTTGCTTAATTCATAGGACAGTAAGTAATATTCTGGGTAAAATACCCGTGCATATCGTGATAATGATGTCCGTAGCTGCAAGTAGTTTATGACGGCTAGACATATGTTGGTTCCGTCGCTCGTCTGAAAACAAACACCTGTTCATCCTAGACAGCACTGTACGCATGCACAACACAAATAATCAAATCTTTCTCAGGCAATACAAAAGTTATTTGTCTTCTTCTTTTAATTATGTGACAGACGCATCTGGACAAATGGTTTTCATCCAACAATAGTTTATCTCAACTGTACATTATTAAGAGTACCATAGTTTGCTAATATGTCTACCTAAATTGATAATTATTCATAAATATTTGTCATATTGACATGGAAAGATGTTGTTTTTTTTTCCAAATTTATATTTTGACAAATAATGTAGTTTCATCATTATATAATTGTGTAGCTTCTTTTACCTAGCCTTTTTTCACAGACAATCAGAATAAAAATAGAAAAATTAAATTATCGATTCAAAGAAACTTTTCAAGATTTTTCATTATACAAATTAGTATAAATATTTTGTGCCAGCATAATTTGATGTAAATCTCATTCAATGTGAATCAGTTTTTTGTACTATTTTACTTTTGAAATGGTTTAGTAACTAAACCATTGAGCCATCCTGTCCTGAATAACCTAAAATGCTCTAAGAATAAAAAAAAATATAATAATATGTTACTATTAATAATATTGTGAAATATATTTAGAAATAAAAAGGAATGGACTGCAAAATAATTTACAGTTTACAAACATATGTATGATGTATTGAAAAAAATGAGTTTTGCATTATCTGACGGAGTCAGTGTAGAATGTTATTTTGTTCTTCTGCTTATATGTTCTCATTTCATTTGATATTGGTAGGAAAGCATGGTTTCCATGAAAACCATTTGCAATCTAAGCAGACCTACACGGGTCATATGTTTCAGAATGCAAACATACATAATGTTAATTCATCATCCCTAGTTAAAAGTTATAAATTATTTTGGCTTTAATGAAATAATTGGCTTAAAATAATGTTTAGCAAAGTACAATCACACTTTATCAAGTGATTAAAACATAATAATCTTAATAATTCAAAGAAAAGAGCCCCCATGTTGATTGTTGGTCTAAGAAAAACATATGTAAACATCACAGAAATCGCACCACTGTCTGCATGGTTTTCAGCCTGAGTTTTAATTGGTGTTAGATTGATTTCACGGATTGGATGATATCCAGACTGATATAGTTATTAATGATTTTGTTATTACAAGAATTCATAAACCAAATACTGTGATAAAATAAAATTAAAACAAAAATCAGTCCATAATTATGACTTAATCATCTGTATTAACATAAACATGATTGGATGTTTATGAACAATGTCACTTTCTTTAAATAATTTAGAATACGGTAACATTCTTAATTTTGTATTCCAAATAGACGCAATGACTGGTTTAACAGATCAGATACTCAACAAGATGTGCTACTGTGAGGAGCAATATTTTAGAAAGTTCCAGGATAATAAAATGTTACTTTAACAGATTATATAATCAATTACAAATTCTGGAAATAAAGCTAGTTAACTATGATGCAGCTCTTCAAGAACATAACAAGAAAAAAAAAATAATAATCAGGCTTTAAAACTTGCATGACAGGCGTGTCTGATTGGTTATTATGAAAATACTATGAAATTTCTCTACTTCATATCATCAGCGTGCGAAAATCATCACAGTACCTAACTGATTTAGTTACAACTGTTTACTTTTTAATATCAACATTTTCGCTAGGAAACACTAAATACAGAAAAAACACTTTAATTTCAATTTTACTCTTTAAAACTCCTTAAAGGTTGAAATTCATTTAATGAAAGGAGATATATCGTACCTGCTAAATTCCTTACAACACAGATTATTTAAGGTTAATGGATACTTTCATCGCCTAATCGGTGAGACAAAAACTTTAAAAAGTTTCAACAGGATCTGCGATTAGACTAGACTAAACGTATCCACCCTCACAGATTAGGGTTGATAATAGGCCACTCTTTGCACCTTGCAAAACTGAATTTTTCAGGCTTACTAAATGTAATAATAATTCAATGCTCGTAAGTACGTAATTTGTGAACAACAATGTTTGCTGAATACCTAATGCTGACCTAATAGCAATATAGCACTGTTTGCATATAGATTACATTCAGTATAAGGTCTTTTATAATGTTGCATAAGTGTTCGATGGAGACTGAAGAAGCAGTATTTTGAAAGTGTTGGCTTCCATGTTAATGCTGAAGATGATACTAGCCGTGATGATGACGTTAATAATGAGAATAATTCGTATTCATTACATGCATTTTATGTATTAAACATCAAAAATAAACAAGTGTATTAATTTTATGAAATCATACACACACATATGCTGATTCTGTCACACACTTGTGTCCTCACCATTTGTCTATACGCATAAACACTGCGACATTTTTCACATCTGTAGAATCCTCCGTAAAATATTGCTCTTCAAAACATATGTTAGTTTAGGTCTTAAGGATTTTACTTTATTGCGTAGAGCTGCTTGATGTTATTGATCAACTTTTGAAACCTGAAGTGCTTCACTTCACTTTAAATTCCAAAAAAGCATGAGTAATTGCCACAGAAACAAACTTTGCATTTTTATGTGGAGTATGACAGTAGAGGGAGGTAATATTGTATTATTCATGCTTTAAACTACATGTGTTATGTATATACAAAATCTTATGACATACGTCTTTGGTATTACTTGAATCATACAGTTACCTTTTTAGCTGGTATCATTGCACGAGATTCTAAATAAAATATTTATCACGTGAATCAGTAAATAACTTCTGATTTGAAACAGTAAACGTTATATTGGCAGCAGACAGTTAATACTGGTTTACATTGCAGTAAATGTGAGATAAGTTAATGGATCATGAGAACAACATAAATTCAAAAGGAATCAATAAATGTCATTGACGCATTATGTTACTGTACGGTATTAGACCTCATTTAAATAAGCAAATGATTGATGAATGTAAACGAGGAAATATTATGTCATGATATTGTGGTGCTTTAAAAAATATATCTTAGAATAGTTGGATGATATGACAACAATATCTGATATGCGAAAGACTGTAATTCACTATTTTCATTTATATCTTATTCTTTTTGCCATAATACATAAATTATTGTAAAGAAAACTACAGCGAAATGGAAGAATGACGAAGAACACAATATCAACTAAAGAACTAAGATTGAGAAACTCGAACCATGACATCACATGAGTAATTGATATAGGCAACAGTTCAACTCTCCAATGTAGTATACGTATTGATATCATCATTTTCAAAACAAAAGGAATCTATAGATTGTTTGAAGTTGATTAACATCATTAATTATATACAACAAAATCAAAAAGAAAAAGAGCAGTTACGATAATCACCATGATTTTATATCACTGACACTAAAATTAAAATAGTTATTTGAAATCTTATTATAAACTATTAAATGTTATTTCTTCATAATTATGCATTGTATTACAAAATGGAAACAAATTATGATTAATTATAGATCTGAGCGTAGTACATACATAGTTTACATATAAAAGTTTTGTCAGGAAATACTTGATATAATCGTATATCAGACACAAAGTGTTATTGATCTTCCTTTGGATTCGGTTGATTTGGGTTTTCAGGTGGCGCTACCAGTATAATTGAAAAGTGACTGACTTCAATTCCAAAAGTACTATCATTATTTAACACAATTGTTTCCATGAGCTTTTGTACTTTTGAGGATTATTTAGTGCTAAAACTATGACAAAACATGAATAATACTCATGATATGTTGTGATCTTATATCCGTTATTAACGGCTTCGCTGTCATCAGCACAATACTATTCATTTCAGTTAAACCACAACTTATTTGAACATTTGTATCTTTAAAGTAACTTTAATCCACAATGCATAATTATGGACCAAAGGTTAATTTGTTAGTAAGTACAATAAGATCAGTTAAAATTTGAATGAATAAAATACATTGTCAATTATCATTTTGTTTGTCGCAATGATCTCCACAAACTATTGGGATGATTCAATCTAAATGTAACTACTGGATGGTCAAGATATAATGTACTGCAAACAGCCATTAGGGATACTTGAGAATGAAAATTTTACAAGTAGGCTAGCTTATAGTTTAGAAACAATGTTATAAATGAAATATTTCCTCAAAAGCAATGAAATTTACTTCATCACCAAGTTTGCAATTGAGATAATGAACAGCCAAATATCTGTTACGGAAATGTGATCATGAACTTATCCAGGATGCAATGGCAATATACAGAAAACATTATGCACATGTATGAATTACTGAACCACGCTAAATGTGTTCATTGGTTGAACTCTTAAGTAAAATCTGCCTCCTTTCTGCGTACTCCCTCGATGTAGCTATTACGTTTTATTATGGGATCACTATTATCAACATATTATGAAACATATTGTACGAAAACAGACTGGTTATTATACACGGTCTTGTTATATGGAAACCTTTCCTTATCACGTTAGGAGATATTCATAATCATATAAGAAAGAAGTGGAAAATATTTCAGTAATGCTAGTTTCATTAGAGCTTATTTTATCAACGAAGCATTGAATTTGTTTGAATTAAGACATTCTTGTCAAGAATCATTCGAAATGTATATTTACTTACCCAGTTATGCGTTAGGTCATGAACATCACTTACAACATGGTCTTTTAATGGCTAGTCTGACAGATTGGCGGAATCTCACAATACGTCTGTGCAGCCTTGATAATAATTGCAAATGCAACTGGAATACTTTTTAAGAACTCTGAATACAGTATCAAACACGTCTACACTTTTTTATATGATGCCATTCTTGAACTGCTTTGGATAATTTCGAACCGGCATTTTATGTTTAGGTCCTGAACAGCCAACGGCATGAAACATAGCTAACATAGTCAAAAACGTGTTTTGTAGCTAATAATGACATCAACGACTATCATTTGAAATCAGGAATGTGAATATGAACATGTTGTATCTACATTGCATCTATATACATTTAATTGTAAAGACTGGGGACACGTTGCATGGTACTAAACACACAAATAGCAAATATATGAAAGTATCAAGTCCTTGGTAGAAGAAATTCTGTCGAGGTCCACTTCTCGGAATTACCTTTAGAAGTACCAACAAAAGAAATACCCAGCAAGTTGGAGAAGAAACACGGGATCAAAGTACTCCAATTGCACACTGCCACCGATAAGATTTTTTTTACAGTCTGCAGTTAGAGCATTAAGCTTTATCATGGGAGATGCAAAAAAACACCACCCATTCATTCCCATACATCATGTAATTTAACCTAAAGTCAGAGTTAAAAAATGCATTAAACATCTACAGCGTAGCAGATGTGTTTTCACTGGCCACCTCTGTTGATAATGCCAATAAATGACAATACTAGACACAGCTATATACCTCCGCAAGCAAGGTTGCAAAAACATACGCCGCAGAAGTAAAAAATGCTACAAAGATATCAGTGGCCCCTGAAACGGAAACGACTTTACAAATGGTGCCGAACCAATAGAGAAGACATTAGAGCAAATATTAGCATAAGAAATTCAACACAAGATCAAGATAAACTGGAATCAGCAGATCTAACAGGTTTTTAGGAAAGGAAAATATAACCAGTGCAAACAAGATTCAGAAAACACACGTAATGACATGACAGCAACAACCAAAAAGACCCCCAAAACAAATAACATGAAATTAGAAAACATAAAATGTGATGGGAATATTAAAGATAAGAAACATTATTATTAATTTAGGCTTGATTTTGAAGTCGGAATGGTGAGTTTTAAGACCACTCTTAAAAGGATACACTGTGTATTTGTGTGTAATTTAAAAGTTTAATTCGATCCCTGTTGCTGGGCCTTGATATGCCTATAAACGTTATCAATATGACTTCATTTTTCATAGGGGTAATAATGAGTATACGAGCGCCATAATAAGAGAGTATCTTGCTGGTGTGTACACATAGGTGAGGTCAAATAGCTATGTTGGACTGGAGTCCGTCAATGAAAATTAGCACAGAGAACACGTTTTCTGTTTGATTCTGCAGCGAGTGGATATCAGGTGTATGATACAGAGCAGCGGGGAGGTGAATAGAGATTGTGCTACTATAAAGATAATTCGAGCCGCAGTGTGTTAACTTTATGAAGTTTTGGGAATATAGATTGAGACGAACCTGACGTAATTGAGTTACAATAGTCCAGTCATGAAAGTACTACTGAAAATAAACGCGATTTAGTGGCATAAACGGAAAGAGATTTGGGAATGGAGCTTAAGCGTCTCAGCTCAAGATATTAATCATTAGGTATGTTTATAAAATGCTGATGCAATGTGAGGGACGGACTGTGTGAATTTTAATGTTTCAGATATGTATTGTGTGAGGTAATGTGATTAGATGTTGAAAGTTAACAACGATCAATGTCAGTTTGAAAACGTAAAACGTATGAATTTCCCTTAACATTATATTGACTTCATTTGAGGTAATTAGAATGGTCTCAGTTATTTCATCATTTTTTCACATCATCAATGCACCTCTTCGCTCCTTGGATGGTAGCATCAAATTCAGTTGGCATGATATACATGCATATTTGGGTGTCATCAGCGTACCATTGGTGAGACACTTTATGATGATATATTACACGTGAGAGCGGCTGCGTGTATAGAATGAAGAGAACAATTAGAAGAACAGACTCATGTGGAACACAACATATACGAACTGGGCTGAAGTTCATTATATTTGCAGATATAATTTCTGTTATGTTAACTAAGAAGGACTTGAAACACAGTAAGGATGTGTTGTATATGTCAAATAACTACTGGATACGGTTAATAGAGACAATAATATATCATGGTATATTGTGTGAAATGCTGAGACAAATAATGGAGTGTGAGGACTGTAAAATTTCCGCTATCCAAAGCAAAGAGAATGTCATTCTTTATTTTCAGAGGAATAATTTCAGTGATGTGGCAAAGGCGATATGTACACTTTCCATTGCAAAACGTCTCATTGAATTAAAATGAGATACACTTGGGGTTATAAAAGCTTTATCTTAGATTTTTATATATGAACGGGAGATAATAAAATGGGCGATAGCTCTTTAAATCGTTATAACCGGATATCGTATATCTTTTCTATGCCGGTCAGCTTTGAAACGTTTTTTTGCTTCCGTGTGCATTTAATCAATGAGGAGCACAATGTAGTATGTAGAGGCGAGGAGTGGTCATTTGAAGCAATTAATGCGGGTCCATCATCGCTTACACGGTTTGACTGACGATCATGTAATGGCCGTTTATTGAAAAACAAATGAAGTAACATTGGAACAAGATAGCTGAGAGAAAGTATAATATTTCTTGCTTCTAAAACATGGAGATAGAGAAAACGTTACGATCTGAACAGCCAATGCTTGATGAAACACAATAATATAGACTAAGATAGACACCAAACACATAAATCATGAAAAAGCACAAAAACTGAAGAGAGTCTTCAAGCCGGATAAGCGATTACAACAATAGTCTACGTGTATGGTGAATATAGCTCAGGGAAATACTCGTATCCATCATTGCATCAAATTAGAAAGAATATACTTGGGAAGTCAGAGGTTTCGTTCTGTCAACGTGAATATCTTTAGCAATCTTAGTGCACAGTGTGAAATCACGAATGCGCCAGGAGAATTATTGCAACATTTGATGGAAACTTAAATAATGAACTCGCTTATTTCAGATCTTTATATCGAGGTGTATGGGGTTGCAATATCTCAAATCTCACTAGCCTAAATCATTAAATGTGGCAGTAATGACATTCAATCATAGAACTCAGCTTTGAAACGAACTATTACAATGTGGTGACTCACAAAAGTCCCGCTCAGAACGACAAGCGTTTTCACAAATTCAGGCACATACCTTTGCAAGAAAAGCGTTGATTATAAATAAAACAAATGGATGATCAGGATGCCGTGAGCCATTTTACATACCTTTGTATGGTGTGACTCATTAGCACAATGCAAAGAAAGGAATGTAATTGTTTGTAATGCCCATTTCTATAACAGCAGTATATATTGCAAGTCATTTCATCGTATTTTAGGGGAATAAGTGCACACGCACTAGCCATTGGCATCGATTTCAGTCTACTGTAAGCAAATATATTATTATTTTAAACCGTGGTTTGTGATTGTTTATGATTCATGTATTCAATTGCCAATCTAACATCATGCGGCACAACGTATACCAAGGATAATGATGTATTAGTATCTTGATTTCAAATGGTAGTATACATTTCATTCCGCGTATTGTTACTTGAAATCCTTCTTTACCGGTGTTCAATGCGTAACTGTTCATTGCACTGCTAGTTTTCAATAATTTTACTAAACTATATTTAGAGCCTAGTCCGCAATCAATTGCTTGGCTTTAAATCGTCATTTATGCAACAAGTCCAGACAATTGACCACCTTCAATTTGCTAGGATAGTTATCGAAGCACCTTTCCTGGTTAATCTATGAACTTACTATTGCCAATGTACAGGGTTCGAGAATTTCAACCATGACTGACTTCAGATTCCCGATCATCCAAGCAGTGTAAACTAGGGAGAGGGTAAAGCACGAAAATTAACCTTTTTGTAGATAAAATGTACCGGAATCCATTACGCATATCTACCACAAGGATATTAAGAATCAGCAAGAACGAGGCGCATCTCTGTGTGCAACCGCAGTGAAAGCGTTATCGGGTACCGTGAGGAATTGTAAGAAGGACGTTCCTTAAATTATCTATTTCCAAACGGTCTTAGGTATAGAGAGTATACTACCCCATAGGTTATGAAGTTCCTGCAGTTAGTTGTTCCCTAGAAACGTAGGTCACATGTACTGATGGTGGCGCATAAGTCGAAGTATGGAGGCCATTTGAGGACGCATACATTACGGTATTAAGATAATTGTGTTGGCATGGTTTTGATACCGACATAGCGCGGTTTGGTCGCTCTTGGAATGGTTGACAGAAAACAGTCACTAAGGAAAGGATAACTAGAGTGATGTTTGGTCAGAAGAAATAACCTTTTTTGCATAAACTTTCGATAATTGATCCAAATCACCGTTTCTGCTAGGACCACTATGTGTAGCATAGGGTATTTAACTAGAATGTTTTGACACCTTAAAAGTGGACTAAGAAAGTTGTAATCTCACACAGATAAGATAGGAGCAATCAGAGATGCACCTTAGACCATAGTTCTTTCCTAGGTTTGATTTGGTTTGCAGATAATTTTTGAGTTTTCAATATGAATGTTAGCTTATTTACTTTTTCTATGTACCACGGTCTTTAAAGCACAAACTACTTTACTTACTCCACACTATGTCACTGATGTCAATGCATTACCTGTGGTGAATTCACTGAACCCGTCCGGTATATTTAGGTAGAAAGATATATTCGCTGGAAACTAATTTTATTGGTATTAAAAAGAAAACAATAAGCCTATTTCTAATACAGCAACTAACTTCAAATATGGGGACATGTTTAGTGAGTATGCTAATTGAGCGGCCATATTTCAGAAGGACATTATCGAAATAAAAATTGCAATTATTACATAGACCTAAGAGGAGTACGTATCTGAAATAGTATCATGGAAATTCAATAAACGTAAAGTTGACATAACGAAAAACGTGTAAACTACAAATAATAGGACGAGAAAAATAAATGAGTGAATTTTGAAGCACAGATCAGGTTGTCACAAATATTAGAGGACTCAAGGAAATAATGTTCAATGCAAACTATGTAGATTTTACGAAAATTAATTTCTAAGGACGTCACGAATATTCGAAACAATAATAAATAATACGTGTGAATAAAAAAATAGCCTAAGTAGGGGATGAGATGGGCAATTTTGTTGTACATTCTATCACCCGAAAACGGTGAATCAAAGGTCAATATTGATAGAAAGGAGAAGGATTTTAAGAGTAACTTAAATTTAAGTAAAGTGGACGAAGCGGCAAAATATGTGACACTTCAAAAAATTATACTATCCATCCAAACATTGAATTTTCCTGGTATTGCAATTCTAGTATGCATACAGAAACAACGATTGGTGATATGTTCCATTTTAACCATTTTATGACATCAATAAAGCTAACAGTAATAATTTTATATTTATATGTCATGCATGCTACACGAACGAAGCACAGTTATATCGATATTAGCAAGTATGATATCAACGGGTTCCATATTAAATGATGCCTTTTAGTTTCATCTCTCACTGGTCATAATCCATCTTTCGAATGTTTTAAATTTTAAATTTGCAGTCCCTTGTTTGCTGACATAGATAAGATTATGTGCATCCATATTCATTTTAATTAAACCAAACAAATACGTGTGCCAAATGATAGGTCAAAATGAGAAGTGTACATTTACCTTCAATGGCTAAGACCAATGCACATACAAATTAGGCGTTAAGAAATGCGGACATTCTAAAATTATTAAAAAATCAACACATTGATTTATCATCCCCAAATCTTAACAATCTGGTATACAAATCAATTGAAACAATTAATTAGACAGAATCATAAATAATCGAATGCTACATTTTAGTTAGAACTATTGGAAATGGTGAGAAAGCAAATAAAAGATTCATTTCTTAATGCCTGGTAATGTTCCCCACAATCAGGTTATATAATGTGCAGCGATACAAAAAGTGTGACACATAAAGACAGTAAGGCACAAATGTAAAAATGCTATCCAAAGTTCCTGTAATACTGACATTGATGATGTAGATTGATCGCCTGCTGCAAACGTGTCCGACCCATGCCAATAAGTAATATGGAGATTGATAAATAGGTGGAAATAATTGCTATGCCAAGGCATGCCCATGTTAAGTTGCAATATTATGACACTGATAGAAATTAGAACTGAATAACCTACTTGATAATTTGAAGTAATGTAATTAAATTGCATATTACAGTTCTCTAATTTATAAATTATTTATCAAAAACTGATAACAAGATTGGAAAAGCCTCAATATCATAATTGTGGCTATTTCCTACAGCAGGAAGTGTTAAATTGTTTACTTTTTAAGATAGAGCTCTATAAAATGCACAAGTTATTGAGAAAAAATAGATATCAAGCAAACCTTTCAATTACTCATTTACAGTCAAAGGGAAGGTAATATACCGTGATTAGTCATATGAAGCAGCAAGCTTTAATTTACATCTACATGTTTCTATACTATTACGTGATAGTAAGCGAAGAGCAATATTGCTTTTATCAGTAGATTTTGTTTCGAATCTGAAACAAAATTTCTGAAAAGATGCTTGTTTTCATCAATTCACATCAAGATATTTATTGAGAGAAAAAAAACAACATATAGCTTAGTGCATACATGCAAAAATGTCGATATGCGGAATGCTGTGTACTGCAAGTACCAATTCCAACATCCTGAACATTTCTAACATGGAACATGAAACATGAAAAGACAAGAGTTCTGGTGTGACATGATAGAGAATATGTTCGACGTGCATATATACATCACGAATGTTTCAACTGTATGACAAAATGCTAATAAGACAAAATCTTGCCTGTGTAAATACGATATGGATATGACTTTCCTGGACTTCTAATTACAAAGTAGGATTGGGAAATATTATCTTGAATGTGAATGAGATGCAGTAAAGTTCCGATATTGTTTGCCAAAATATTGAATGCACCAATATGAGAAACGTGGAAGAACACAAAAAGGATGTCAGCGGGTTTAATTATATGATGGAAAGTAAGACATATATAATTTTTGTTAGTTGTGAGTCAACATATAATAATGCAATTTATAGTGGAGACGGCTGGACACCCTTTTAAACAGCCACCCAATGCACACACATTCTAGTTGAAGAAACTACTCCTGTAATATTAAAATAATGATCAAACTATATTTTAGTATTATTTTATGTTTTTCTAATTTGTTTTTTTTGCATCATATTGGATCCTTAAAATCATGAATTATCGGAATGCTTCTTTAATTAAAATCTACCCATGTTTAACCATTGTCATCTTGCAAGTGTTGAACGACTATACTACTATTGGCATTATTTTGTGCAAACAAAACGTTGCTAGTTGTTTGGTTAATTCTCTAAATAACATATCCCCATTATATGACAATTACATACCAGTTTCCTACGTGTATTATCTACAGCTCTCTCTCTCTCTCTCTATATATATATATATATATATATATATATATATATATATATATATATATATATATATATATATATATATATATATATATATATATATATATAAATATATATATATATATATATATATATATATATATATATATATATATATATATATATATATGTGTGTGTGTGTGTGCGTGTGTGTTTGTGTGTGTGTGTGTGTAATGTATTTAAATTTGAACTTAAACAATATGTTCCACCAAGATGAATGCATTTTTCACAAATATATTTTTAAAATATACCAATGGAATTTATTCATAAGTATACTTTTCACACTATGTATATCAACATCATGATGGATATTATTTCTACTCAAAGCAATTTTACTCTGCTTTCATTTTCCATTCTCATTGAATATATCTCTAGAACATGTCAAATCCACGCTTTCAGGACCCCAAATTAGACATCAAATCCAGGTTCTTAAGATTGCTATAAGAAGAAGAAAAAATAACACAATAGGAGGAAAGCAGAATATAACATTTGTCTTTACTTTGCAATTTACTTTGCTTGCTTTTGTGAAGAAGGTTGATAGTATATATGTTACTGAATGTGTTGTTGTTGATGCTGATCACGATGATTTTGGTGGTGGTGATTAGATGCAGAATAGTTGCAGGAGGATATTTAAGTATTATAAATGATTTCAATAAAATGTTATTGCCGTGTCGTCGAGCGACGCGCTGTCAACTTAGATAATTGCGGGTACACGCAAGATAACATGATACCGCAGCATATCTAACAGTGTAATCCTTCAGTTTTTGTTGATAACACGATGAAATGTTTTTTGCTATCGCGGAGGCTATTCCTGTTGACACCGCAGATATACAAATCGGAACAACAGCCGGAGCGGTCATTGTAACCGATGATATAACAATACCAGCGCGGCGATTACACCAGACAGCGAGTATACAGTTACATCGATGACAGTGATTATTCGTCGGTATTTTTTTATTTTTGTTCGGTACTCCTCAGAAAGAGTTTTGAGTTTTGTTGAAAATTCTTATTGTGATGCCATGTTACTTTCAAAACGTTTACGATTTTAATTTAGTTCTTTACTTAAATCCGCTACGAATTCCACGTACCATGTTACTGAAACCCTAGCCAGATTATTATCAGTGGATTCTATCTTGAACTGTTCAGTTGTATCCTTGTCGATGATCGTTGATATCATATTGTTGACACCAGATGAATTCGTTGATGAAATATTAAATTGAGTTGGTGTCACTAGTGTTAATCGATAAATACCTTTGATGGTCGCAGTGATATGTAAAATATTGTTTGTAGGTGTCCACGCAAATAATCCGTATTGAATCGTGTACACGATATTGTTAATATTTTCCTTCGCGTGAGGGGTGTTTATTTTTTCAATGCTTTCTATCATCCTCTTTGCATCATTTTTGATTGCTTCGATGAAATTTTTCATATCCTCGCGAATAATTTCTATATTTGCTGATTAATTGCTGTTATTACATTGAGTTTCGTGATACTATCAGCGAGATCTATTTTAAAATCTTCAGGTTTCACGTCTTTACCAAAAAATTCATCGACGGCGTCATCAGTCTTTTTAAAGTTTTTACGTAAATTATCAAATTGAGCTACATGAGCGTCATACTCGGATTGCAATTTTGCTAAATTATCGATAGCGGTTTTTACTTGTATGACATGCAACTCGGGTTGCGAACGTGGAATCCCGAAGAAATTATTTATCGAGGTTTCGATGCTATCAATTATATACTGCTGGATCTGATTAAATCTAATTATATGATCGTTGTAGTCTGATTGTAGTTTTTGTTGGGCATCCACAATAGTTGAAACAAATACACCTGGTTTGAGTTTACCCTTTTCGAAAAATACCGTGATAGCATTTGCTGTTACATCGCGTTGTTTAACTAAAATATCATCAAGGGAAATATTACTCGTTTTCAATTTACCATGACGATCGTGAAATACAACTATTTCATTGGGATCAACACCTGCTAAGTTCAACATCTCAGCTATTTCATCTTGGATTATTTTTTATATCACCGCTTGCAGATATTTCCTCGGTTGGTTTCTTCAGCGCTGATAAAGATCTCCCCCAAATACCAATCATGTTATTTTATATAGTTTCTCTCTTAAAAGCGATTACTCGTATATGCGTGTACGGTTTTATGTGGTGGTTTTCTCGATGTTGAAAAAGCTTCAAGGACATTTAATACTTCATTGCCGCATATTGGTGGGTCATTCATTTGTTGTGTCGGTAGCGTAGAACACGAAAGGGGGTGTTTAAGCGGTTTATATAGCGCATAAATTCCTTCGGCGGCGCTAATCCATATGAATTCAAATAAACAATTACACGTGGATCAATCGCGTATGCAACCCAGTGAGTACCAGGTCCGGTGCTGTAATCGAGATTAATAATGCCGGTTTCAACGCTGTTTGGTTGTGCCGGCAACTGATCTTTCATAAAGACACCTCTGAAATTTGTAATCGCCAATTTTTTAGCAGCATTGAGTAAATCAAAATTTTACATTGGAACTATCGGAGGTAATAAACCGGTCCAAGTGTCAGGCCGCTTCCTTTGTACTATGAATGCTGGGTCCTGGTAGTCTTAGACCCTTTCCCTTTTCTATAGCTTTCTTTAGCTCCATACCTGCCGCGGTACCACCGGCTCCTAACGCCGCCGCTTTAGCCACCGCTGCGGCCGCTGCCGCAATCAACGCTGGAATCGTGGCTAACAACGGGAATATACCACATGATTTTATTATATTTTTGATCGCAGCCGCAGAGAGTATGACCTGAACACTTTTTTATCTTTGAGCGCGTCATTGAACTGTTTTATCTGGCGAGCTGTCAGTGACAATTTATTCTGACAACCAGTCATCTGATTGGGTTTCAGCGTTATTGTGGTTCCACAATTTTTAGCTGATTCCGATTGCAATTTCTTGAGTTGACCAGGAGTCAACGTAACACTAATATGACTATATGACATTATACAATAACAGATTGATCTAATTGTTACATTTTTAGGAAAACACTACATGTTTTCTACCGGCGCATCTACTACTCTCATTCTTCCACCAACGCCTTCAAGGAGCATTGATTTATACTTAAGAATGACAGCAACCGCTCTACAAGGAACACCAGCAGGAGCTATAGTAACTCTAAAGTGTATATCAACGACGGAGTGTCTTGTTAAATAGTAATAGATCGGATACAATTTTTTGAAATCCAATTGTGATATTTGCAGACCGGTATCTACATTTTGATCGCGCCCCATATATGAAAACAGACGATGATACACGCGCGCAATATGGTTGGTTCCGTAATCAAGTTATATATCCTCGGATGGTTCTTGTTTTTTGTTTATTCACAGCGAGACGTCAGTAACACCTAATCGATCAAATATCATATGGCTGAGTTCTTGACTGTAGCGCAAGAAATATATGACGTGACGCAGCAACACCTTGTTTTGATGCCAGATGCCATGAAAATGTACCAGTAATATTAGAATCCATACTATCTGTGGTCATTGACAACCAACTTAGTAATGATTTTTCCTCCTTTATTCATAAATTATAGTAGCCATTCTTCTGCTGTGCTTGTTGGAGTCATTACTGGCATCCACAGTAATAGTTTTGTTAATACGACTTTACCGGCAGGAACATCAGCAGTACCCCAGATTGCCCCACTATCATCATTCTTTCACACGAGTACTACTGTATGTTTTGCTCCGTAGATAAGTTTTCGGACATTTCTACAGAATCCGAAAATATGATGCAGTGGAATCGCGCATGAAAATCGTCGATTTTGTTTATGTAGCGTTGATACGTGTGTTGCAAATCCAATATTGTAATCGGGATTAACGCTTCCGATAATATCAAACTTAGGAGCTGGTCTATCTCTGTGTTCATGGGTATCAGGCTGTGGGTCACGTGCAGTCGCTCTTGAAGTACTTATTTTAATATGCTGAATGTGATCAGCGTGAACATTAATATCCTTAGAGAACATCATAGATGGACCGGCCGATCTTGTATAATTGTCGGAGTATCTTGCTAACCCTATTATTGTTGTGGCAACATCAACATTATTCTCAATAGCTTCAATTTCTCTTCCATCGATGAGATATTTTGCACCGTCAAATAGCGCCATGATGCCATTATTGACAAAACCAACTCGGATATTTGGGTTATTGTCATAAGGTGTATTAGCTGCAACATCTGTTACAAGTTTTCCTTCTACTTGGATAAACGCTTCACACGGTAGAAAGTATTTACTGGTATCATGAACTTGAAGTTCTATTCTTCCTCGAAGATTCGGTTGTACTGCATGATAGGAATACAATTGATAATCACGTACAGAATCATATTTACGCACTGGGGCGTTCACATCAAACGCCGGATGAGGTGACCGTTTGAACATTTTATTTGTTGATCTAAATGATGTTTTTTATCGTCGTCGTCGTGGTTTTAAGCCTCTTCCCGCTATCATATTTGCGGTTATATTATCTTGGTCACTTGCTGTCAACGAAGTCGCCAGAGACGCTAGTTTCTGATCCACAGCGTTATTTATAATTTTACTAACACTTGCAGGCATCTCCGCTGTAGACGGTAGTGGTCCCAAACGCGCTGGTCGTTTCCTTCGCCGTCGAACTAGCGCTGTTAGTTTATCTTTCGCGGCTGAAAATGCTTTCCCGGCAGCATCACCAACAGCGCTGATACTCTTATCATGAATAACATCCATGGCTTTCATTGATAATTGTTTTGCTAGCGGTGCCACTATCTGAGCCATTCTTGCAAATAACCCTGCATTGTTATCACCGAGAACATCACCATAGTACGAGCTATAAACTGGCAATCGTGAGTTTACTACATAGACGCTGGTTGGTTTATCATGGTTGTAGTGTATGATCATTCTTATTTAAATTAATCACTTTGTAACCATGAAGCTCGGCTAACTCATCAATGAAATATCGATATGTTTTGATATCCATGATGCCACCTTGAAATAACCGCATACAGATATCAGCTGCTTCATTGATTATTTCCAAGCTCGTTTTCCTCCGATGAGAACTTCTAATCGCGCTATATCGCTAAGAGTATTGCCAGGACAATGAATTAAACCACTACCTGATACCCCGCTTTGACCATTCTGAGAAAATCCCTCCCCACTACTAAAACCGGTTTGATCCTGTGCATCATCATCTTCGTCTCGATCAGATGGTATATACAATGGTTCAGGTGGTAGTTTTTTGGGCGAGAAAGATATTTTCTTTGAAGGCTGTTGTTTATTTCTGTGTGGCTGCTGCGGTTTTTGTTTTTGTTTTTGCTTTTAGTTCTTCATATTGATTATATATTGTACCCACCATATTGATATATTCGATGTATGATACATTATCTTTATCAATTTGACTTGTTTTAGTTTTGATTTTGTAGAATACATCGGCCCAATGTTGTATACCTTTAATATACGAGTGTTGTTCTGGTTTCAGCTTTTGTTTCTGTTTTCATAAGTCGTAATAACAAGCTCAGGAATTTCTGCTGGATCAGTCTTATCAATTGCTGCTAACCCCTCCTTGCTAAATCTCGCGCGTAAATCATCTACGGTTTTCTTCGGGCCATGTGGGGTTTTTGTTGACAACGCTGATGTTTATTCAGTTTCAGTTGCTATTTTTTCAAGTACATTAATCAGAGGTGTCTCTTTCCTTGGTGGTTTCCCCTCCTCGGGGACATCTCGCCATATAGCTCTTTCAGTGGCTGATATTACCCTCTTCGTTGCCGTGGTTATCGGTTCTAAACTTCCTACAGCAAAATCGGTCTGATGACTCTGTCTAGCTTGTAGTTTATTTCTGACAAAGTCGCGTACGGGTATATACTTTTGAATCGCGGCCAGTCTCTCACGAGCCAATCTACTCGTTAATGATTCGTTTACCATTATTGAAATCGTAAACAATTTTCCAATTAATGTACGATGCAGTGATTAATGAGAAAATCCGACTCAGGCAGGCAAAGATTTGATAATATCAGTGAAATATTTCCTTCTATAGTACGCGTTCATTTATAAACCCTAGTATAGGATTTCAAAGCCGCTATTGACTAAAACCGCTTTTATAAATTTCGTTCTAGTTGAACGCACATACCTGTCCATTGTATACTCGCAACATCTGTTCGACAGGTATTTATACATGTCGATGTAGTGCTTGTATTGATTGTATACCTGTTCAACAGAAGCGTATTAATGCATTGTATACAAGCTTAGTAGGCTATTTCTGTATCAGGACATAGTCGGGGGTGGAGTAAAATGGCAAACACAGATATGTTTTCAAGTCTTTCTAAGTAATTTCAAGATTTCTAAGTAATTTCAAGTAATTTCAAGTAATTTCAAGTGATTTTCAAGTGATCTTCAAGTGATTTTCAATTATTTTCAAGTGATTTTAAGTGAGAATTTTTACTCGGCCGACGAGAGAATTTCGTTTTGTTGGATTAACGTTTTAATCTTCCTGATTTTTTAATTAAGTGCCCGTTTCAATTCGTATTGCTGCCCCAATCGTCTTCTGATCCTTTCTACAACAGTGAATAACGGGACAAAGTTACTGACGTCGTTACAGAATACAAGAGAGTCACGAATAGAATTCTGGATTCGTTTAATGAAGGCGTATTGTTTTGGTTAGACATATTTGTTATTCATAGCGCTGAAATCTATATATTCAAAGTCCGAAGTAATTTGATCACAGTTTAAATTGTCTGATAATTGAAATCCTTGACTTTTAAAATTTGAAATCTCAGTTATGATTTCATTGATAACTTCAGAATTCATTATTATACATAATAACAATATATTTCTAATATAACATTGATATGTTTTTTAAAAAAATGAGGGTCATAATACCACACCGTTGACATCATTCATTGTATATAATCCATTCATTGTCGTATATATGTAAATGTGACGTCATTCGCCAAGAATACCTTCTTGGGGGTCTAATTCGCTTTTTGACGAGTTAGGCCCCCTCTCAGGGGATTATGTTTCGTGATATACTCTGGGCCCGATTAGATGTAAATTACACCTAAAAGGGACCCTACGAGATGTATTGTCTTATATATATATATATATATATATATATATATATATATATATATATATATATATATATATATATATATATATATATATATAACCTCTGGGCTTCTCCGATGAAAACACACCTGAGTAGTACGAAATATGGTTTTTCATATATATCTCTAGGCGTGCTAAGATGTGAGCAACACCTTACCACGGACGGAGTTCATCATCATAATACATCATATATAATCACATAATCGCATAATATCTCTAGGCGTGCTAAGATGTGAATAACACCTTGACATGAAAAGAGTTCATACCAAAAAAAGGGTCAAAATTGACCCCATTTTAAAAAAAAAATATATCAATGATATATTAGATATATTTTAATTATGTATAATATATATTCTGAAGATATCAATGAGATCATAACTGAGATTTCAGATTTTGAAAAATCAAGGATTACACTTATCAGATAGTTTAAACTGTGATCAAATTACTTCGGACTTTGAAGATATTAAATACAGCGCTGTGAGTAACAAATACGTGTTACTGAAAAGATACGCCTTTATTAAACGAATCCAGAATTATATTCGTGAAGGGTTATATAGGACAGCACAGGACAATACAATTACATAACTGAAATAACCATACTTTGCTAAACCGACATACCCGTACGAGTTATTTCCCTTGGTGTTATATAGAGTAGTAAAAATGAAATCTAGATGTAAATGAATTGAATTCTTTGTCCCGTTGTCTTGGAGACAGCCGAATTTCGTACTCTTTCTGCAACAAATCTTACTCAGGTACTACAAATATCGAAATATCTACTGGCTTCAGTCATTGGTTGGAATATTTTTTTCTTCGTTAGTTGTTGTATTAAATGATTTTACAGGTATCTTCCCAATTGTTTTACAAGTACCAGTTCTTCCTCGTTTGGAATTCTCACTCTGTGTAATAAACTTGTAGATTTGATAAAGAATTATCAGTCTTAATACCATTTATGTGATCAATAACAAAACCATCTTCGATCAATCCGTTATATACTTCGCACACGAAACGATGATTATGATATTTCTTCTTCCCAGCAGTAAACATTAAATACCCTCGATTAGTCACAAAACCAACTGATTTCTTTAGTATACTGTTCCTGATAATATCATCACAGGATGCCTCATAATCGCTGATCACGGGATGAGGTCAAAATTATTGGTTCATTTATATGCAATGATATTATTTGTCTAATTCATTATTTGGCTGAATGATAACATTACTTAAGAATCTATCAACATGGAATTGAGGTGTTCTTATGATTTTATCCTTGATAGAGTCAAGGACGCTGTCAGTGGCACCTTCAGAGGTAGAGTCATTGATGGAATTCTTGATTCGTTTATTATCATAATAACGCTTCAACTCTCTGTATCTCTTGCCGCCACAACCGAGACACAACTGTGATATTCCTCTAACCCCTACCCCACATCGTAGGCAAGTTCATGAGCCATTTGCAATGATTCATTATATATAAATTCTTTTTTTAAATACTTGTTTTAATTATAGCATGAAGGAGTTCGAGAGATTATCGAAAATTAAGCTCTGGAAAAGTGCTAAATTCAGTCTCGATAGAGTCACCGTAGAACCAAGGGTCTAATAGATGATAGAACCATGTTGGGTAAAATTCGTGATTGTTTTAATGAATTCAAACACGATGGAGCATCTCACTGTTGGTCAACATTTCGAATTGATAGTAGCGTTGATGCTACCATGAATGACGAAAAAGCAGCAGTGATAATCTCACATCTTGACAAGAAAAAGTATTTTTTTAGAGTGAAATTCATTATTCGTTCGGAAAACCGAGATTGGATTATCAGAGATAAATTTGAACCAAACTTGAAGAATAAAAAACTATCATTGTGAGTCAAGATTCCAAACCAGGAATTTTGACCGGAATTGACAAACCATGCTACGAGAGATCTAATCCTGTAAAAGCAGTTGTTTATTTGATATATCCGCTAAATGATAAAAAAGTATTGAAAAGCTAAAACCAATGAAATATTCGTCAAGAATGAATTGTGTAGAAGAACGAATAATAGAACACTTCACAAATGCGTTGAGTGGAAACACATTGACTGATCTTAGACGCAAAAAAATAAATGAATGGGGGCTAACAGTGAAACAGTGAAGGAGCGTTGGGGGGGGGGGCAAAAATTAAAAATGTGGCAGAGTTAGAACGAACACTAAAATTCCCAATATCGGTAACGACGATAACAGAAGTATTATATGAACCGAAATATAAATCGAGAGGAGCTCTGATCAACATTATTGATCATAATGAACACGCACGGACACCCGCAGTAACAATATTTCCGCGGGATAGAACAATGAAATTCTCCCCGGAGGAGAAATTATTTGATTTTATTTACCAGTTGAGTAAAAACGATCCCGTGTCAGTGTGGTTACTTCATAGTTTTGAGCACGAAGAGGGCAAATTCGATCAATTTGTAAGACCAAACGGAGAATTAAACCGCACTGAAGCACTCCATGACGCGATGATAAAACTAGCTAGTAGGTTTTCAACAAAAAACGATGAACAATTATCAACAAACTGTTTTACAATTCCGTCGGTTGCAGCTCATTTTTCGAGAAAGAAAAACACGTGGAAACCAACAAGAGCTGAATTTCTATCAGATATCAAATCAAGCTGTATCGAATATGGTCATGGCGGATTACGGAATACAAAATATGACCCTGAAACCATTAATTCGGTTGCTATGGTTGCGTGTTATCCCGGGAGTTTTCTCGGGTACGGAAAGTGTGCTGAGTACTTCAAACTATTTGGACATCCCACACACGAAATAACCCGTGTTGCGATTAATGGACCACTACCTGATTTTGATTTAACTGGATTCGCTCGTGTGGTATCATTTGAACTGACTACAGGACTTCGTATGTGCTGTTATGTTTGGATTGGTGGACATCTCTGAAAAACACTGGATGCCAATAGTGCTATTATGATATATGATTGATTGTAGCATGCTGATATTGCTGATTGTCAGTGAAGCAATTATATCATATCGAGCGCAGACTAAAGTCTGGTTACCACAGCCTGATAGTCTAGATAGTATAATCAGCGAAAATAAAAAACAATTTCCTAATCTCGACGAAGAATATATCGTGAAATGGTTCAAACATCTCTTTGAAGTTAGAAATAGACAAGCGAAATAACTCGGTAGAAAAATAATCGGTAAATTCACTCAGGGTGGAAAATACGAAAATAAAAGATATTCTTCACGGTTGATTATAGATAACGTTGAATACGATTGTATAATCGCGGATATAAGATCTAAGGGTATGTACGTCAATCGTAAAGACGCTTTCTTGTCCGAGGTACCAAATTGTGTACAATTGTTACTTACAACGATGGATACAGTCTTCAATATGCACATTTAAGGGCGTCTATGCTAGCTTATGCTTCTATTCATTTATTTTCGATGATAAATAGATTTCCTAACACCGCAGGTAGAGTAGCCACAGATTCATTTTATATAAACGCGAAACACAGCGAGGCAGTGGATAAATTCACTAATTCAGACGAGAGTTGGGGGTCATGGAGAATTAAGCGGGAAATGCTGCATGATTATTCCAAATCAGCAGATGTTACGATTGAAAACAACTACTTGAAAAATAATCAGATATCAGAACTATCTAATTCACCGTTGATATATGATCCAGTATGTAGATATAAAACCGTTTACTTAAACGGCTGTAGTGGTTAAGGAATGACGACTCGTTTGATTGAATTATTTCGTGGGTAATCAAACATAATTGTGCTAACACCGACCCACAGACTTGCCAGAGAGATGAAACAGCGAGGAATTAATGCTTGCACTTTACAAAGTTTCTTTCGATGGAAAGGTGACGAATGGACTCCTCATCGAATGGGTGAGAAATTTATTCCTGCAGTCATAATTTGGGATGAGATATGCAAGGTGTCGTTAGATGTATTACAAAGATTTCTTGATTGGTTATTGCTAGTTAATACAGCGGTGATAATGTGCGGCGATCATGGCCAGCCACCACCATTTGTCGGTTTATCCCCACATGATTGGCTGAAGAATTTTGTAGACTACTATGAAGAAATTAATACTGATCATAGAGCACTTAATAAACAGTTACGCGAATTCAAGAAACTAATCAGATGATTAAAACCGGATAGAATCCAATGTGAAATAGCTCGTGAAATAATTTTGGAAACCCCATTTAAAGATTTCTGGGAAACGTGGAGACCAAATGATTTGGTAGTATTGATTAGAAAGATAGTCAGAGACAAACTTCAGATGAAGTTATTTGAATTGCATAAAGAAAAATTTGCAACATTTCCAACGCCGCTGTGTTATAGACCCAAGGATACACGAAAACAGAATATCGAAGTTGATATTCCTGGACAAAGTGAAAGCAGATTCTCGAGTTAAATGATATTGTGCTGGTTGATATCAACTTTGTTGAAGATGCATTGCGCGCTGATAAATTCCAATGGACGCTGGGATACGCAGCGACAATACATTTTTCACAGGGATTAACTATATCCGATACAATTGTTTGGATAGTAGATAATCACATCGAGTGGTCGAATTTAGTTTATCTCGCATAATCTCGTTATTCAGCGCGGTAAATCATGCCTGGTAATCACTTGACCCATTGACGAGATCGCTTATCATGAATAAATTCCTTCTCGTATTGATATCCAAATATCCGCTCAGCAAACGTCCGATTAAATCGTTCAACAATTGCCTGATCGCGATGTAATGCAGTAAGCCCTCGTCTGATGGTGACATTATGATGCTTCACACCCTGAAATTCCTTGCCGAGATCAACTTGTAATAAATTTGGCCAGCGTAGAGTACCCCGCCGATAATTCTTTTCAAACGCAGAAGCCACTTCAGTTGATGACTTCTTTTTTAACGGTTCTGCTTGCTTGTATCCACTCGCACCATCAACTACGGTTAACGCTAATTTGCAAACACCATCATGCGGCAGAAATAATATATCAGCCTGATGAGCCTCATGAGGGACGCTAACATCAAAACGCGAGTTGTTAAATTGCTTAGGCGTTGGTTGATAAATTTGGATAACGAATCCGCTGAGCATTTTTCACCTTTGCGGCGCTAGCGAGTTTACCGATTGCTGCCATACCCCTCCCGTATCCTTTTGGAGAATAATAAATAGATTCCATGTTGTTATTGATTACCAGCACCCATCATCAATTTACCTTTCATCGCTGATTTGACTTACCAAGAAACCAATTTTTGTTTGAAGGATTTATCAGTGATAGAATTGAACGCATGAATCAATTTTACATTTGCGATATATCTGTGTAGCATCATTTGGCAGCTGATGCCACCAAAACACTTGTGTGTGCATTAGTACTTTCAAGACAGGACTATTGTAACTAAATTATGACTGGTTCGTCACTGAGGAGTACCAAAGAAAAAAAAATACCGACGAAGAATTACCGCAGTTGATGTTACTGAGTACTCGGAGAGTGGTGTAATCACCGGAGCTGGTATTATGCTCTCCTCGGTGATAATGATTGCTCCAATAGCTGTTCCAATTTGTATATCCGCGGCGACAACAATCGCAGGAATTATTTAGATAATAACAAAAAAAATATCATCATGCAGCCAGCGTAAACTGCAGGATTACGTAGTTAAATTCCATGTTGTATCAACCGCGTATTCCCAAATATCCTTAATGATATCGTCGTCACTCGATGATACAATAATATCACATAGTGAGTTCTCAGGGATGGTACGTGTTTATGATTCCGCGATGTCAAAATTAGAGCGACAACATGAATATAATAACAATGGCAACATCGAAGAACTACTTCAACGAACAGCGGAAAACACAACCCCAACAAGCACGATCTCAATAACCCCAACGAATCCTGAATTCAGTGTGAATTTCCCTACTCCGATTCCCATGAAGGAGATAGCGTTAGCAAAATTACGAGTGTATCACAGTTGGCCTAACATTAGATCAAAATCATTTGGCGGTCAAAAAGCGAATAATTCCTTGGTGTTTGCGAGTAAGAATAAAGAAGACGGGACTCCAGACTGGAACGTTGTTTCAATACCAACAGTGTCCTACCAAATCGAGCAAATCAATAACGATTTACACCGCAGAATAAAATCCATTACTGGAAAAGAATTGAAAATAGCATGAACCGACGCTATCATCTGCCATTGAGATAAACTCACCCAGTTAGGCCGTAGATATTTATCAGAGTTCTATTAATACAATTCTGGGTTGACCTGAAACCGTTAATATACCACCTGAACCACAAAAATCTGATTTTACCACAGATGAGACTAATAACAAAGATAGAGATATACTAGCGGGTATGGTCTTAACAGATTTGAAGAAAACATATTTTAAGTTCAATGAGAATGATTCCTCTTTACTCTTTTTTGAATTTGAACACGGTGATAAAAGTGAAAAAAAAACGGTTATAATAGATGATCATATTTTTTCAGGATTCAAACTATTTATTGAAGGTTTCGAATTTACTAAAGAAAGACTACAGCAAAATTTTCGAAAACTTCATTCAGGAACAGATTTACGCGATGTAATGATAAAGGATATAAAGGAAGTGAACACTGATATTCATGTTATTAAAACAATACATGACTTTTTTATAAATTTTTTTAATGAATCTATTGACAACACTTTAGGACACAAGGAACAATTTCTTTCCAAATATAATATAACAAAAGAAGAGTTAATAAATTTTCAGTTTCCAGGATATAATACACCAAAAATGACAAAATCTCTCAGTGACATCATCGATGATGGTTTTAAAAAGAATCATGACGCATGAAAAAAACAACATCACAAACAACAACAATCCTCAAACATAATAATGACCCAGACGGAGGTGGTAGACATATCGCTCATTCAACGTCAATATATCCTCAGTGATTGCATTAAATTTAGTATGTGATGCCATCGAAGGAAGTTACCAAATAAATCTCAAGCGATCAAATCAAGCCCAGCAGGGATATATTTTATATTCATTTGCACCTACAGAAACTCCAGGGTTTCTAATAATTGAGTCCCCAATTAATCCAGTCTATATGCGATGTCATAATGATTCATTAACGAGAATTAATTTCAAACTCACTGACCAATCGAATAATCTGATTAATTTACAAGGTGAGGTTTTACAAATTAGTCTGTTTGTAAAGTCCTAAAGGACCTTCATCTAAAATGATTTTCATCGTAAATTATTAGTGTTACCCCATAGCAGCAGAGAGGGTGCGACAACGACTTTGGCGTCTTTGTTTTTGATTTAAAGAAAGCATTAGTTAGCCAAACTGACGTTCCAGCAAGTTGTCCGATTCGCCCCCTCTTTTGCTGGGTAAGAGTGATTATGTGCAACGTCCTATTATTTAAATGTAACTAGCATGCAATGTATGCCGTTTTCTTTCTTTCATGTTGATGGACACATTTGCGGTCAAACAACTAATACAAACGTGAAGGTAATGCAACTCACTATAATTACTTGGAACGTGGACACGCTAACTGAGAGTGCAACATATCATTAACCAGGGAATATAAGATCTCTGGCTGGTAAAAGCTGAACAGGCTGGACATCAAGATCACAAGACATGAAGCTGATTATCCGGGTTGCTATTAAAAAACGGCAAGTCTGGAAGCTCAAAAATCCTCTTAAGGGGGTGAAATTGTGGCTACTGGAAATGATACCCAACTTAAAGAAGGACAACATGCATCTATCATGGCCGTTATGTTCAACCCAAGTCTAACCAATGCAATATTAAGGATTACGCTTTTGAAGACCTGGGTTATTTATGCGGGAGAACCTAATGCAGTCAGTAGCATTATATTGGGAACGTCTTGGTTGGCGAAGCCTACTAAGGAAATTATCAAAACTCTCCACATAGTCATCTCACTGACCATATCATCATTACCATGGCATTCTTGATCGCAGACAAAGGTATCTATGCTCAACACATAGGAGCAGCGCTGCTGACGACAAGGCAAATAAAAGACATCAACGCGAAATATTTCCAAAATGAAACATAATAATTCAAAACATATTTCGTGGCGAAATATGCATCGCTCTAGATGTAATAGACAAGATGAACTATTGATAAATTTACCAAAACTGGCCTTCTCTCAGAGACTCTAGTTTCGTTGCACACGAAATCCGTATACAATCACTCAGTAAATATATATATATATATATATATATATATATATATATATATATATATATATATATATATTATATATATATATATATATATATATATATATATATATATATATATATATTGAAAGAGTGACTTTCAAGTAGATGGACATATATAGAGATAATAATAATAATAATAATAATAATAATAATAATAATAATAATAGTAAAAGTAATGATAACAATAATAATAATAATAATAATTGGAACTTGTATAGCGCCTAATCTTTTAAAGCTCTAAGCGCTTTACAACATCAACAATGAAATGACAAAAGCAATGAAATTGGAAAACATAAAAACGTGTTGAAAATATATAATATACAATACATGATTAGGTTGCAAAGTTTGTCCCTGAAGTCTTGAGGGCACTCTTAAATAGGACCACTGTGTCTTTGTTTCTAATTTCAATGGGCAATTCGTTCCACCTCGCCGGGCCCTGGTATGCAAACGAACGCTGTCCATATGACTTTGTTTTCACCTTGGGAACAATGAGTATACGATTATCAGTAGAAAAGCGTAAGGATCTAGCTGGTGTATAACCATGGGTGAGGCTGGATAGGTATGTTGGACTGGAGTCTGTCATTGAAATATAGCACAGAGAACACATCTTGTGTTTGATTCTGTATATAATTGATAGCTAGTATAGGGTACAGAGCAGCGGTGAGTTGTGCTCTGATCGAGGTACTCTAAAGATGATCATTGCAGCTGTGTTTTGAACTTTTTGAAGTTTCTGGAGTAAATATTGTGATGAGCCGGACAGAATTGAGTTACAATAATCCAGTCTTGTAAGTACTGATGAACACACAAGTGTTTTCGTGGCATCAACTGAAATATATTTACGAATGGAACTGATCTGTCTCAATTCAGGATATGCAGCCCTGCAGATGTTCATGACATGTTGGTGCAATGTGAGAGTACTGTCTAGAGTAACACCTAGATTCCGTAATGACTGTTAGAATTTAATGTTGGTGTTGCTGATATTTCGTGTCTGAGGTAAAGGATGTGAATGATAAAGTCTTTGTGTTGTGATCAGAATAGCCTCCGTTTTATCATCATTCATCTGCATCTTGTTACATGTCATACATGATTTCAAATCCGAAATACACTTCTCTACTCCATGGATGGTAGCATCAACTTCAGTTGGGTGGCTAGACTTTTATATTTTGGTGTCATCAGCGTACAATTGGAGCGACACTGGGTGATGATCTATCACATTTGAGAGCGGCTGAGTGTACAGAATGAAGAAAACAGGTTCAAGAACAGATCCCTCTGTAACACCACTACATACTTCAACTGGGCTGGAGTGTATTCCATTTGCAGATATAATTTGTACTCTGTTTACTAAGTAGGACTTGAACCACTGTAAGGCTATATTCTGAATGCCAAATGCATGCTGGAGACGGTGAAATAATATATCATGGTTTATTGTGTCAAATGCTGCAAATAAATCCAGAAGAGTGAGGACTGTCATCTTTATCTCTGTACTGTGGCAAGGACGATATGCAGACTGTACATTGCTAAAAAGACTGTTTGAATTTAAATAAGCAATGAACGCAAGCAGTTATCAAGTTGTTCCACTGATGCATATAAGAAAGCTGTTACGTTCTCGTGGACGTCATGCTTGAATTTGGTTCTATTTATCATACGGATGTTTCTCTTAGTAGAAAATAGAGGTGGATGGTTAGGGACTGATACGCCGAGATGGCATACAATGCAGAGTTGATCCGATGCAAGTTCGTGGGATAAAAGAGTTGATTGCAGAATATTATTGTCAGGTCTATAAAGAAACCAGTCTAAAATGTGACCAAGTTTATGGGTAGGTTGGTTAACTGACTGTTTATGATTGAATACATGAATGGAATCTAGGAGTTTTGACATGTATGGTTGACCAGGACAGTCAAAGTGAAAGTTGAAATCTCCAAGAATAATTATGTTGCCACCTATCGAATGTCCATATTCTATAAGATTTGGAAACTGCTCCGAAAAGAGAGATTCAGTCAGCTTGTTTTTTCTACTAGGAAGAGGACGGTAGAGACAGAAAATATGGACTGACCTTAGATAGATAGATAGATAGATAGATAGATAGATAGATAGATAGATAGATAGATAGATAGATAGATAGATAGATAGATAGAGAGAGAGAGAGAGAGAGCGAGATAGATAGATAGATAGATAGATAGATAGATAGATAGATAGATAGATAGATAAATAGATAGATAGATAGATAGATAGATAGATAGATAGATAGATAGATGCATGCATGCATGGATACATACATACATACATACATACATACATACATACATACATACATACATACATACATACATACATACATACATACATACATACATACATACATACATACATACATACATACATACATACATACATACATACATACATACATACATACATACTGACATACATACATACATACATACATACATACATACATACATACATACATACATACATACATACATACATACATACATATATATATACATACATATATATATATATATATACATATGTATATACATAACGTTTACTTACAAATTTCGTCAGCAAGAGTTCATAAAGTGTAGTAAAAACATTCATCCCTCGACATTATGGCAAACAAATACCCTGAATACTTCCAGTTATAGCTTGAAGTAAATAACTTTCATATTTTAAAATAAACATTGTTAAATTGTATTTTCACTTTAAACGCAAACGGGATAAATACGTTCGATTTTGTTCATTTAGTGCATTACATTAAAATGCAATTACACTGTTTCAGTATCTGTAGCAGTGCATTTCAATCGTTTAAGGTGTATATTAAATCCATGTATTTGATTAGAACCAGATGTTAATGAACAATCAATATGTAAAATAAATCTTATGCCTGTAGTGTTGTGAATTATAAACACCAGTGATGGATCTCAAACAAACGTTGAAGGCACTAGGGACAATCTAACACGACAGATTATTTCCTGATTGAAACAATCCATGAACTAATGAACGTTAATTATGTGGTATATGCTTTGCATCTACTAAGGATGCGTTTGAACTGACAGCAACAATTACTGGCTTTCATGTTTGAAAATAAACCTCATCACAAGTTTGACATCTGAATAAGTCATCATTTGACGACAATGACAATTATTATGCTAAGTATGTAAGTCTATAAACAATAAAATAGAAAAACACGAGTCATCGAACAGAAAAGAAGGTTTACATATTCAGCTGACTTAATATAATTATTAGAAACAAAAAGCCTTGTTTGGGAACTGAAAAAAAATAATTCCATAGTATCACTCATTGTCCTTGAAAATGTTTTGTTTTTCTGTCGTTGTTTCTTTCATGGACATTAGATAACAACAGAGGAAAACTTGACTATGCATTTAATAGTAACGAGCACAATGTGTACAGTTGCAGATTTGCTAGAGGCATGCCAGATTGAATTTAGTATGATCATAAGGTGATTATCAATTAACAGGTGACTGACCTATGCAATAGCTCTGGCTAACGGAACGAGTATTAACTGCCATATTCATATGGTAATAAAATAAACATGCTACGCTTCTGCTGTTTATGAACACCTACATAGGGATATCATGAATGTTAGGTCCCGTTCAAGTTTCAAGATAAATGGTTATACCCGGGACAGGGATGATTATGGTTACTAGTCATTTATATTCAAATCTGTCATTTCTCGAACGAAGAGAAATTTATGTAGCACAACATTTCTTAATTATGGATGTGAAAAGTTCAGAGTATTTGAATAATATTGGAAATGAATTATGATTCGTAGAGTGTATCCGTGTCGATAGTCTAGTCTAGTAATAAAGAGCTAATCAGTCCATATAGTATGGTACTTTCTGAAATAAAGACCTGAGAAATATGTTTTCCATCTATCTTGGATAAACAGTTACCATTTTAAAAATGTTACTATAATATTAAAGTATGGAGAAAAATATATATTTTAATGTAATTTAATGTTTTACATACCTAAAGCTTCTCATTGAAACTGGACCCTCAATGAAATTACATATCGGACTTTTTTTATATTAAAACCTAACCATGTTAAACCAAAGTCATCTTGAAAATGTTGAATCACTATAATACTCTGCCTTACTGAATTCAATAAAACTTTGCTAGTTGTTTCGTTAATGGTCTGTCACCGTTATGTTTTCCATTCAGATATGCGATACAATATGTTCCTGTAACATGTCCCAATATCATACAAGTGTCCTACAAGTATGAGGTATATATATATATATATATATATATATATATATATATATATATATATATACATATTCTGAAACTTGGCCAATCTTTCGGACCTAACGCAGAGCAGGATATATATATATATATATATATATATATATATATATATATATATATATATATATATATATATACCTTTCAATTCATCCTAGACAGGAATGACTTACTTCACTCAACTTGAGCAGACTAACATCACAATGAGAATAAATAATTTGCTGAATTACACAGAGGGTACTGGAGTGGGAGACACACAGTATAATAACTATTTTCTCTCAAATTTCTGTGTTAAAAGTACTCGCAATATCAAAAAGACATCTATCATGTGTTCATAGATTTCAAAACGTCCATTGCCAGAGTATGGCATGAAGTATTGTGAGCCACTCTGAATCCGTAAAACTTGGGTAACAGTTGACTAATACATTCAATCAGCTGTACGCCAAGTCTAACAGTGGCGTTAATACTCAAGGTCATACAGAGAACGGTAGGACTTCGTTATTGCCTTCTCCTGTCACCCACGCTATTCAATATCTGATTAGATCACATCATGAAAGGAGCCCTCGACAAGAAACAACTTTGGGATAACGAGCATTAAAATAGCGTAACATCATTAACCTCCTATTTGCAGACACATTGATGGGCTGGCTGGCAATGAAGACTAACTTGCCAGCTAAAGTGAAGAACCTGTGAAAACATCTTCTAGATTTGACATGCAGATAAGACTGAGAAGGCATGGTTGATGATAAATAGTGGCAAATGAATTTCAGCTTAAAATTAAAATTCATGCGACACGAACTTGAAACAGTTATTCGACTGAGATATGTTGGTTTCATAATCAGCAGCTATGTCGAAACGAATAACCATCTGATGAGACAAGAAAATATCTTTCAAAACTAAAATCAGACTATTGATAGCAATTAGGTCAAGAGACTGATGATAACCATGATGATGATGGTGATGAAAACAACATTTTACAGACTTCACTGAGGATAAGTAGTAAGAACAAAATCATATGGAATAAAGTAACGACATATATATTAAAATGGTTGCAACTGCAATCGGTGTATACCGGGCATGGTTTTAAAATTATGCTAGTTACAAACTTTCAGTGAACAAGAATTGCTACGAGATTATCCAAAGTGCAAACAATCAATTTCAGATGTGATGAGAGTTCTTGTCCAAAACGATCCATAACATGATTACCTCTAATCATAGGAAAGTATTTTTGCATAATCATCCGACCTGTTGATAATACAGACATAACTGTAAACAGTAGTTATGTACGAATTAGTCTTGATCATATAAATATTATTGTAGCTCGCAACGATAGTATAAGTAGTCTGTTTTAAAATCAGAAGGATTTGAATTAGAATTGGTGCAAGTAAACATATTTTGAAACTAATTAATCGCATTTTATACGGAAATAAAACCTTGTAATCTGATTGAAATTTGTTTACTTATCAAAATAATGTATATATAGCGCATTTAAAATTAAATATCATTGTCACATTTGTATTTAATTGACTAATACACATTTAAAAGTGCATATAATCCATAAATATGTGGTTTGCAAAGTCAAATTAGGACTCATGGTCTCCTGTGTACAGATGCAATCTTAAATGTTCATTTTCTTTATGAGTTCATATAACAAAAAGTATTATTTGAGATAAATAAGCATAACATTTGTTTTCTCAATATATATTAGTATCCATTGCATTTGATATTGTACTTGACACAAATGTCCATTAATGTTGGACCTGTTTGTTTGGACAAGTGCCGTAACCATTGGTCTTGTTCTTTTAAAGATGATGTCTATTACATTTGACTTTGCACCTTGCGACAATTCGCCAATTTAGTTTAGCCTTGTCCCGTTTGACAAATTACCCAAAAATGTCCTTTTGTCCTCTTTGAGACTACTCTTTGTACACGGAACAAAAAATGATCCTGTTAATTTGAGTTTTTTTAAAGTTTCAAGAAATCAGTCGAATATTTACGTAACCATGAGTTTCGAAAAGTTATCTTCACAATCGATAGTATAATCATGATCACTATCTTTATATTATTATTCTTGGTATTATTATTATTATTACTATTATTATTATTATTATTTTTATTATTATTATTATTATTATTATTATTATTAATATTAGTATTACTATTATCATTATCATTATTGCTAGTAGTAGAAGTAGTAGAAGTATTGGTAGTAGTAGTAGTAGTAATAATACAAGCATCAGCACCAGCGGTAGTAGTGGTATTAGCATGAATAGTAGTACTATTGAACACGTGAGAGATTTATTATATCAACAAGGAGTCATTGAGATATGCAATTCAAGTTTTATTAATACGGAAGATAAGATTGGTTCACACATTTTCTTCTCTTTTGCGGAAAATCGAAGGACTGTGCTTGTCGTGGAGAGGCAAATGTGAGGTGCTGTCCTATGCTGCACGCTAAGATGGATTCAAACCTTTAAAATTCTCATCTTCAGTTTATCAGGACTACGATGTTTTACTATGCTTAGATGAAACGGTAGTGCGAGTGAACTCCAACTTTTATTGTCTTGCAATACAAACTCCTTTCTGGCAATGCTGAAATATATAATAATAATAATAATAATAATACTAATAATAATAATACTAATAATAATACTAATAATAATACTAATACTAATAATAATAATAATAATAATAATAATAATGATGATGACTTTGTATAGCTCCTAATCTATCGAAGCTTTAAGCAATTTACACCATCTACAATGATATGACTACACTACAGAAAAACAAATGACATAAAATAAATGAAATTGGGAAACATAAAATTATGCTGAAAACATATAAGATACAAAACATTATTAGGTATCTAAGTTTGTCCCTGCAGTTTATACATTTGAGTTTTAAGAGCATTCTTAAAAGGAACCACTGTGTCTTTGTGTCTAATTTCAATGGGCAATTCGTTCCACGTCGCCGGGCCCTGGTATGCAAACGATCGTTGTCCATATGACTTCGTTTTCACAGTGGGAACAATGCGTGTACGATTGTTCGAAGAAAAGCATAAGTATCTAGCTGGTGTGTTACAAAATTTAAACCGAATGGGTAACTTTTCAAACACAATGCGTGAATGATAAAAATATATTAACCTAATAAAGTAAAGAAAAATGTATGATGTAAAAATGCAATGATTCTCGCAAATGCTCATTATACACTAGATTCAATCACTCTATATTATCACACATTGATAATAAACCATTAATATATATTTCTCTGATATACAGCTTAAGGAAACCTCATTTTCAAATAATAGTACATACTATTATACTCATATAGTTTCACGTATAGACAAGGCTTGATATTCAAACAATCTCAAGTTTTCAAATACGTTAAAATTGTTCTGCACTGTTCTTAAGATTCACAAATATCCTGGAATTCATCTAAGATTCAAAATAATCTTATGTAAATACAAATATACTAATTCAAATTACAAATGGAATAAACATATGCTTCTTGACCCTTGTACAGTCGCACGACTCATCCACTGATAAACCGCACATTTTCACCACGTTCATCGGGTTGACACCCTCTTGAATCGACTGTTCACACCCTTCACGGATCCACTACATGTACAGTCAGTCATACGTATACACGTACAGTCAGCGTACAACACTCTTGTATTAGCTACGTCTACATTTGTGGCTCATATCGTGATAATAATGTTTGTAGCCATTAAATTACGGCGGCGAGACATATGTTTTGTTCCGTCGCTCGTCTGAAAAAAAACAACTGTTCATTCCAGACAGCGCTATAAGCGTGCACAACACAAACAAATTATATATTTCACATGCAAAGCAAAAGTTGTTTTTTCTTTCGAATTCTGTGACATGGTATTAACACATGGGTGAGGCTGGATAAGTATGTTGGACTGGAGTCTGTCAGTGAAACATAGCACAGATTAACACATTTTGTGTTTGATGCTGTATTGAATTGATAACCTGTGTAAGGTACAGAGCAGTGGTGAGGTGTGCTCCGATTGAGGTACTCTAAAGATGATCCGTTCAGCTGTCTCTTAAACTGTTTGAAGAATCAGGAGTAAATATTGTGATGAACCAAACAGAATTGAGTTACAATAATCCAGTCTTGAAAGTATTAATAAACACGTAAGTGTTTAGTGGCATCAATTGAAAGATATTTACGAATGGAACTGATGCGTCGCAGTTCAAGATATGCGACTTGCATATGTTCATGACATGTTGGTGCAATGTGAGAGTACTGTCTAGAGTAACGCATAGGTATCGTACTGACTGTTAGAATTTAATGTTGATGCTGCTAATATTTTTTGTCTTAGGTAATGGATGTGAATGAGAACGTTCTTGTGTTTTGATCAGAATAGCCTCAGTTTTATCATCATTCATCTGCGGCTTGTTACATGTCATCCATGATTTCACATCAGAAATGCACCTTTCTACTCCATGGAGAGTAGCATCAACTTCAGTTGGGTGGCTAAACTTGTATAGTTGCGTGTCATCATCGTACAATTGGTGCGACACTGGGTGATGATCTATGACACTCCAGAGCGTCTGAGTGTATAGAATGAACAGAACATGTCCAAGAACAGATCCTTGTGGAACACCACAACATACGTCAAATGGGCTGGAATGTATTCCATTTGCAGATATAATTTGTATCCTGTTGACTACGTATGACTTGAACCACTATACGGCTATATTCTGAATGCCGAATACATGCTGGAGACGTCGAAGTAATATATCATAGTCTATTGTGTCAAATGCTGCAGATAAATCCAGGAGGGTGAGGACTGTAATCTTCAGACAATCCAAAGCAGAGAGAATGCCATTAAATACTTTCAGAAGAGTTGTTGCCGTACTGTGGCAAGGGCGATATGTAGACCGTGCATTGCTAAAATGACAGTGTGAATTCAAATGAGATACAAGCTGGGTTAGAACAATTTTTTTAAGATTTTGTTTTGTGAACAGGAGGTTAGAAACTGGGCAGTAGATCTTTAAATCGTTATGGTCAAGTGTTGGTTTTTTCAGCAGAGCCTTTACGATGGCAGTTTTGAAAAATGATGGGAATTCCCCCGATGAGAGAGAGATCTTAATAACATCAGGTACTGAAGACAATATTTGGTCTAAGCATTCACGCAGCAGTGATACCGAAATTGGATCAAGTTCACAAGACTTTGGTGTACATTTCATCAAGATTGTCCGTACTAAATCAATAGAAACAAGTTCAAAGGTTCCTAATGAATGTCGCTGAAATTCTACATCATAAAAGTATGGTGACGAGTCAACTGAAATTGTACCGTCAAGCTAATGTCTGGTGGTTTGTACTTTTGTCTTGGAATACATTTGCAAATTAGTCTGGTAGGTCTACTGGATAGACGGTTGTTAGAAGTGGTGTACATTTGTTCCTCGACATTAGGTTGTTAGTTATTTCAAAATGTTCTTTGCAACTGGAACTCTCCGTGATTTTAGTACTGTAGTGGGATAATTCGGCTAAATGGACTATATTTTGGACGTTCTTCTTAGCGGCGTTGTAAATTTGTTTATGAATAGTGAGTATGGTGATAACCCAAAGCCTCTCTGCTTCTCGGTGATGTCTTTTTCCAATGCGACACTGGTCCATAACACTGCTATACAATGCAGAACACTTTTTTTTATTGATACTCTGCATTTGGTGGCTGGGGCATGTTTTTCAAGTAATTAAAAAGCTGTTCCGCTGTTGGACGTAAGACAGTAAGACAGTTGTTAGGTTTTCTTGGATGCCATGCATGAATTTGGTTCTATTTATCATACGGAGGTTTCTCATGGTAGCAAATAGATATTGATTGTTAAAGACAATGAAGTGGTGATCCGATGCAACTTTGTGGGATACAAGGGTGGATTATCATCTGGTTTAGAACGAAACTAGTCTAAAATGTGAGCAAGTTTAAGGGTGGGTTGGTTAACTGACTGTTTAAGATTGAAAACATGAATTAACATATATACATATCTTTTTCAGCTAATGACAATCAATAGATTAGACAATACGATGTGATTATTGACCATATTCAAGGATAGATAGATAGATAGATAGATAGATAGATAGATAGATAGATAGATAGATAGATAGATAGATAGATAGATAGATAAATAGATAGATAGATAGTTAAATATATAGATAGATAAATACATGGATGGATGGATGGATGGATCGATGGATGGATCGATGGATAGAAATATATATATATATATTAATACAAAATCCATATATGTTTTTAAATAGATATAGAGATAGATTGATACATGCATACATACATACATACATACACACACACACACACACATATTTACATACATACATACATACATACATACATACATACATACATGCATACATACATACATATTGTTTGCACTTTCCATTATTTTTAATTTTGATCACATTATATTGTATCATCAGTATATTCACTTCAGATGATATTTTTGTATTCTATCATTTTATCTGAGTCATTGTTTCGTAAGCACCTATGTTAATATTGTTCATGACCTTGATTCATATATATATATATATATATATATATATATATATATATATATATATATTACCATATCATGTCCACATTTCGTTCCTTCTGCTGCAGGCATGTATCTCTTGATCGCTCTGCCTTCCCTTGTTAGGCATCGCATTGCCACACAAATAATATCACCTTGTTGCTTTTTAAAAATAAATGATAGTATCTTGAGGTGTATGAGATGACTTCACCATTACGTTAAGAATTGCTTGTTAAAAACTATAACTTGGATGCCTGAGAATAATTAGCCTGTGTGTATTTTTCCATATACAGATTGTAACGGAGAGAATCATTTGGTAAATATAGAGAGGGACGAACGAAGAAAGGTTTTAAAGGTGTTGATATAAAAGTAGTATTCAATTGAGAGCACATGTTACATTGGATTTTCTCGAAACAGATTGGAATTTACTGAACCGGCTGGTAGTTCAATGAATTTATTGTGGCTTTTAAATGTTACAGGGATTCCGGAACAACGTTCGGTTTATTTCATTTTCAACACAGCTAGCTGCATCGTACTTTAAAGATACGATACAAATGACAAGATTATAAATACTAGAATAACTGTATGAAAGGAAGTTAATAACTTCATAGCAATTTTTTAATATATTTCAACGTTTAACTGATAATGGTGCTATACACTGCTTGATAGTATTTTCCTTTCAGCATTATGTTTTTTTTAGTTGAACATTTTAAAATATAGATAAAGATCTGTTAGATAATATTATATTATTATCCCATATATGTCCTAATGAATACGTATTATGTTCACAGTTGAAAAGAAAATGCTTTTATAACACAGAACAGGTCATAGTTTCCAAGCAAAGTTAAAAAATTTAATTTTTCGATTTTCAAAAGTCCGAACCGAACTTTTAACAAGTTTATTATTGTTTTCAAAAGCTAAAACGTATTGAAACGTGTAGTGGGTGTTCCAATTTGTACAGCAATACGTTATATACTTTTCTGCAAATCACACTTTCACCGCACAATGCATACAGAAAATACATTTCAATGAAACTATCTCAAATGTTGTATTTATCAATACATTTACATATTTACATTCCAAAATATTAGTTAACTGAATACCTATATAAACGACTCAGTATCGCAAATGCCACTACATCGTTTAAGCTTTAAAAAATCATGACTGTGTAAAAAAACATTTCAAAGCAGAAATATTGTATGAAATCAGATGCAACACAAGATGCAAACATTGAGATATTACAAATAATATGAAGATGAGTAACTAGCCTTACTATAATCTGCAAAACAAAATTCAAAATGTTTAATTATTCTGTTCTTTCCTCGGTGATAACACAGTCTGTACATACCCCACTGTACTTAGATCCAACTCCATTAATAATGACACACTGTTCATCTGCATCGTAATGCTGGCCGGGCTGTAGAAGCATTATATCGCGCATTTCCATATGTATGTCATGGGGGGGTATATACTTGGTGAACAAACAAGTTCTGCAAAATTAAATGCAATTTTATCTATCTATCTATCTATCTATCTATCTATCTATCTATCTATCTATCTATCTATCTATCTATCTATCTATCTATCTATCTATCTGTCTGTCTGTCTGTCTGTCTGTCTGTCTGTCTGTCTGTCTGTCTGTCTGTCTATCTATCTATCTTTCTATCTATCTATCTATCTATCTATCTATCTATCTATCTATCTATCTATCTATCTATCTATCTATCTATCTATCTATCTATCTATCTATCTATCTATCTATCTATCGGTCTGTCTGTCTTATTATTATTATTATTATTATTATTATTATTATTTTTATTATAATCATTATTATTTTCATTTATATTATTATTATTATTATATTTATTATTATTTTTATCATTAGTAGTAGTAGTAGTAGTAGTAGTAGTAGTAGTAGTAGTAGTAGTAGTAGTAGTAGTAGTACTGATATTATTAAAATTAAAGACACGTTATAAAATAAGTTTCCAACACATTACGGTTAATAATTTTTAAAATACTTGTATCTGTATAACTAGAGGTATTATACACATCATGTAGTTTATAATGTAAATTGAGGTTTGATGAAATATTGAATATTCCTTACAATTATATCAAGATTTATTTTAAAAATCGCATTATACATAAATAATAAATATATTATGAATATATATGTATGTATGGATATATATATATATATATATATATATATATATATATATCTTTATGATCCAGTTTTATCTAATATTTTTTTTACGATATCATTACCTATAGTCTTTGTGTATTTCCATAGAAATTATTCATTATAAAACACAAAACAATTATTGATCGTATGTATAAATTATGACGTCATATTGTTTATGTATATTCTTTATATAATTGATCATTTGGATACACATATTAATTAAAGACCTATGCAATGTTCTTTGTCAACTGGAGAAATTTCAAATTGGTGATGTTCAACCACAATCATGTGAAAAGTTGTGTTTCTCCCTTACAAATGGTTCCCAATAAAGGGATATAGGATGCGAATGCAAATTTATAATGGTGTATGTATTGGAACAAATTGCACCTACTTTGCACCAAGTGTCCTCTTGAAAGCGTCCACAGAGCATAGTGAGAATATTCAGAGATTCGGTGTGATAGTCTTGCCTGGGTAGAAATTAGGCCTTATCGTTGACATTATATATCCATCATTAGGTCTGCAAGCGGTGGCAAGATCATGTCCATCATGTGATGCTCCAAGGCTGCAAATGTTAAGTAAGGTTATGAACCATATTCATTCAGTTGTGAAAAGCTCAATTTTAATTAAACGTACATTTCATGGTGACAAGTATCATTATACTCTCCATTCTCAGCGTGTATATACTGAAGCATCAGAATAACATTTATTAGGTAGTCTACAATTCTTTAATCAACAATGTTTTGCAATATTCAGCAATAAATAGGTATCCATCTTTGCCCGCCGTGTATTTCAAATTTTGCTGCATGAGGTTAGTTGTTGGAAGATGGTAGAGAAGCGTGCAGTAACTATGAGCCGGAATTGCCAGTCTGACTGATGTCAGGGACAAATGGCTTACATGCCTTCTATATAAGGCACACTTGTCATCTATAAGGCAGACGTGCCAGTATGACTGATGTTCAAGCAGAAATTCCCGATGTTTTGAGGTGGGCTCATCTATGAGCGTTATCTATGAGGCAGACGTGTCAGTATGACTGATGTCAAGGACAAGTGACTAACATGCCTTATCTATGAGGCATACGTGCGAGTAAGACTGATGTCAATGACAAATGGCTAACATGCCTTTTGTATATGGCAGACGTGTCAGTATCACTGCTGTCAGGGACAAATGGCAAAATACCTTATATATAAGGCAGACGTGCCAGCCTGACTAATGTCAGGGACAAATGGCTAACATGCCTTTTGTATATGGCAGACGTGCCAGTATCACTGCTGTCAGGGACAAATGGCAACACACCTTATATATAAGGCAGACGTGCCAGCCTGACCAATGTCAGGGACAAATGGCTAACATGCCTTATCTATAAGGCAGACATGTCAGTATGACTGTTGTCAGGGACAAATGGCTAAAATGGCTTAGCTATGAGGCAGACGTGCCGGTATGATTGATGTTCAGGTATAATTGCCGATGTTTTGAGGTGGGCTAGACAGAATGAATGACTTACAGAAATGTTAAGACAGATTTGCAGTTAAATCGAGAAAGAGTCGCTACAATTTGTTATGGTTATATGTCAAGTGGTACGGGTACAGAAGTACCAAACGAGGCTGCATGCCGAGAGTTGAACTGCTGTTGTATATAGATGAGCACCCCAAGAAACGGATATATATGGAAATTACAATCAAAATTAAGCAAGTATGAATATAAAAATTAATAATTATACGAGAGTGAATCATGAATAATGGATAAAACTGCATTAACCAGTGACAAGGTCCATGCCTGCACACAATGTTATAGTGATACCAAGTCTAAAGTCAAAGAAATCTAGAGTGGAGTTGTAAACAAGTATGTTATGCAAAACTCTGTAAGAAAGTCATATATTACGAAAGTAAGATACCTTTACACAAGACCGTTCGGCACTGCAATTTCCAAGGTTTGTTTCCCTTTTGTAGATGATGCACAGTTTACACAAACCGTCAAAAAATCAACTCCTCAAACAAGCATACAGTGAATGTACTTAAGTATAAATCAGATGAATATAACTGATTGCAGTGCACATGCATTAATCTGATTGAACTATAAATCAGCTACATACACCAATCATCATTAGCAAACATAATGCTTAACCGTTTCCGATACCAATGAATCTAATGATCCTCATAACACATCAAACATGCAACCGATGCAAAATATACCTCAACAAGCAGCTGAATCTGATAATCTCAAAGCGTATAAATACGAGAAGAAAACAACGATCAATGACAAAGTAATATACACAAAATCTGTTTACTTCCATCTCAGAAATAACTCGAGGTAAAGATTCTGAATGATAGCCTCTGAAAGGATATACTGACAAACACGAACTAGCCTATATTATATATCATTGCACTTTATCAAAGGTATTGCCGTAGTTAAAACTGCATTTATGCAGTTACTGCGTCTTCCATTTTGTAGATCTCCACATGGCCTGCTGTGCTAGCATGATGGCATCATTCCATGTTATGGTGAATGTACTGATATCGTCACCATTGAATACAATTCATTTCTTGGCATATATGTCACAATATATAAGCGGCTGCAACTACAATGGGGTAAATTTTCAGCATAGCCGCAGACATCTTGATTATGCCTAATACAACTAAATTATCCGGACACGGTCCTTGACATCATCTGCCATGGAAAAGAACCGTCAAATCCCGAGAGTAATTAACGCATCAGTAAAGAGCTCAGCCGATTCAACAGTAATATCAGAATACAAGAATAAATAAACTCTAGTCCATTGATCCAGTAAGTCACTCCACGTCTTTAAATCCAGTCAATATTCGCTAAGCATGTGTATATGTTGATTAAATTCGATCGTGGATGTTGACAAGGATAATATAAATGATGTGAAAGACCCACCAGAGTGATCCGTTGACATTTAATGTAAGTTTCACAAGATATACCGCCATTCCATCTTCGTACCAGATCTCAATTCAAGGAATATTTTGTGCAGTTTAGCTAATCTGCTCAGGTTGTCTTGCGCCAATCTAGATTCCATTTTTCGCATCTAGAATTATACCCAATTATTAATTGACTGGTGACTGTACTAAAGTATTTTGGGGAGCATTAGGAATAGAAAGCATATTGCAAATCAATGTGATCAATGGTTGTGTTCTTTCAGCGGAAAACCGTGCTCATAAATGGACATAAAATCATCCAGTAAATACAAAACATATGTTATACCATAATTATGTCGACCTTTCTACGATACTGCTCTGGATAGTGTATTGAAAGTCGTATGGCTACTTCTACTACCAAATACTTACTTGGTGTAGAAATAATCATGTTCCCTCCACTGGACACGATAGAATGGTCACAATGTTGTGAGTATGGAAATTAACTTGAATGATCTGTAATAACCGTCTTAAACATATTTGCAACCTATCCAATCTGCACCAAAATGTGAGTATCATCATATATGTTAACGTAGGATAGCGAAACTAAACTCATCTTTGATTATTAATGCATTGTTAATTATTGTTACCATCATGTACAAGTGAACTGTGAGGTGCTGAAAAATATCTTATAAGTCTGTATATTTGCTTTATACTACGCCGGAAAAATGAAATGATGGCCTTTCAAACTTGCATATAAGGTAATTATTGGAGAGCTCGTACTCAAATAAAACGTCAACCTCATCGGAAGGTGATGTCAATGACATCAAATTTGTACACACGAGTGAAGAGTTAGATTGATGAGAAAGTCTCGTATAGCAAAGACCATTTATAAGATAACCCGCCAATTCTTTATCAGAATGGTGAAGTAGATTTGGGTGGTTTCCCTACATATTACAGCTTTATCTTGTTTAGTGCATTGAGGTTTTAATGTAGAAAAAACCTGCTTAGTCATCAGGTCGCACTTGAGCTGTGATCGCGTTTTTCGCTGGCTGGAAGGCATACATACTGAGCGCTGTCTCGTCCAGGTAGGTGGGCGAGTCTGTATTTACTGATTTCATTCCATGCTACTGAAAACCCTCCCTTCAATCGGTCAGAATCTAGAGGCCTAACGGGTTGTATATAGCAGCCATCTTGAATTAACTTAAACCTTTCTTCATACATCTGCACGCAGTTGTGCCTTTTTTAATGAGGCACGCACAATCATGTTAAGTTCACGAATTATTTTATGAAGTGTTCCCACCTGCTAATATCTTAGTGTTTGAGCATCGAATTGGTATTTGTTTTATTGTGACGCTCTACTACCAGACTATCCACGAGAAGACGAAATCTGGAGCGCTTTATCCATGACATACAATAAATCAACAATTACCCACCAAAGAATGGGGAAATACGTCCGATGCAAAACAGCTTTCTAAGTCGGCAATTGACCAGGAGAACAAAAGGAGTTGTGAAGCATTCCGTGCTACACGATGTAAATAGTTGTACTGTAATCTATATGAATCCAATTCTAGCGTCACGCTTGGAAATTCAAAACTATATCAACTTGAATCCACTAGATGATATAAATGAGTCACGACATACAGTCAACTACCTACGGCAAAGAACTTAGAATATAATTTGATACAAAAAGAACAGACCACACACGATGCTGATAGCTTGTAGCGTGAATGACTCCTGTCAACTTCCTCAGCACAGCAAATCCTTGTCTCTGATTGATCGATCGCTAATCCAACTTCGTGTGCATGTGCACAGAACTGCCTTGAACTAACCAAAATCACAGGCCATGGCTGGTCGCCATTCATTTTGTAAACATCATTGAAGTACTTTAATCAATTAACAAAAGAAAGCAAACAGAGCAGCTAGATCAGATTTTTTTATTTACTCTTGCATATTGACCTTGATATCTTTAGGTGCAAGTTCATTTATTATTATTAACATGCAGGGACTTCTTATTATATACCCTTGATGCAGTATAACTGTTTTACAACCGTATTATTTGTTTAAGAATGATAATCGACATGAAATGAATAAAACGGTTATAATTCTAAATCTCACTCTTTCTTTTCATCAGTAACATCGACGACAGAAAAAAGAATAGCCTTAATATATTTAAGACTATAATATCAATCTCAGTCCCTTAATGGTTAGAAATGTGCCTTGGAAGCATGTTGTCGTGGCTTCAATCCACGCATGAGTAATATATCAAACTGACCCAAATGGTACTAACATGCCTGTTTGAGCTTGTGTCATTATAATGTTTATTGATGAGAAATGCTTCATGTCTTCATCATGATGCTTCATTCATAGACTTCACTATCAACTCATACTGCAGACATCGTAAGCATATGACTGATTTTTTTTTTTAAAATTGACGTTAATAATCCAAATCACCCATACATGCATTTAAAGCAAGTAGACGCAACCGAGGGATACAAAAAAAGACACCTGGGTTCTACTTACCTGTGTCCCAATCCGTGTGCTGTATTCCTGATGGTCGAAAAAAAATCGTCTACACGGACTATTTGAACTCTTTGACCAGGGTCACATACACCCGAAGTGATGGAACGAGCTGAACGGAAATAGACAAAGACTAGATATGATGATTTCAGTTATAAAGGATAATATTCCTATTTCAAAATTGTTATAATTTGGTTCAATTATTTAAATTAAACCTATGCACATAGATGGATATATGACGATAAGTTCTAATAGTCCTTAAAATAAATATATCGGAAATATTAAAATTAGACGCCAAAATGATATGACGTTAGAAGCACTAGGTCAAAACAATCTTATGTAATCATCATTTTCTCAATGTGCACCATAATGATCTATCAGCACAATGCAATCGAGCGTATTTGATGAGATGACGTAAAACACCATCCATCAAACAAGGTAAAGTCCACATGATTAATATACAATATAATTAGTAACTAGTAAAGAACTGTTTTTTTTTACGCATGCTGTGGGTTATAATAATTACGAAATTAAATAGAGCCCATCTATAGAATCGCCATGCACTTTACAACATAAATAACAATATTACTGCAAAACATATTTCAATAAAACACCATCAAATTAAAAAACAAAACAAACTGCTAATCATCACAAATTTGGAAAAGTTAATTAGTTCTATACGTTTTAATTGCATTTTAAAAAGGTGGGTTTAAAGAGCACTATTGAAAATGTCACTGTTTCTTGGTGTCTTTTGTTCAATGGAAAATTCGTTCCACGTTGCTGGTCTCTGGAATGCAAAACATCGTTGCCCACATGACTTAGTTTTCATATTGGAAATAATGAGCATACGATTGCCAGAAAAGGGACCGTGATTATCGTTTTGGTGTGTACACATGGATGGGACCATTTAGGATTGTTGGACTGGAATCCGTCTGTGAAACGTTGCACAGAAAACAAACGGTGTGTATCATTCTGGATCAAATGGTTAGCCAGTGTAGTGTACATATCAACGGAAAAATTGGCTCTGATCATGGTACGTCTGAGAGTGATATGATCATATGTGGTTTGAGCATTTCGAAGTTTCTAGAGTAGATATTGTGGCTAACCAGATAGAACTGTTTAACAATATTCCAGTCTGGAAATTAATAATGAACACTAAAGTGCTTTTGGGGCATCAACATAAATATATTTGCGGATAGACCTGATGTGCCATACCTCAAGATATGCAATTGTGCATATATTCATGACATGCTAGTGAAATGAGAGTACTATCCAGAGTAACACATAAGTTTCATACGGACTGTTCATGTTCGTCTTGCTCATATGTATTGCTAGATGTAGAGGATGTGAATTAAAAAGTATTTGGGTCGTGCTCAGAATGGTCTCAAATGTGTTATGATTCATCTGCAGCTTGTACATGTCATCCGTGATTTCACATAAGAAAGACACCTTTCTACTCATTGGATGGTAGCATCAACTTCAGTTGGGAGCCGCAAATTGTATATTTGAGCCTCATCAGAGTACAATTGGTGACAGACTTTGCAATGATATATGGCCCTTGAGAGCAGCTGTGTGTATATAATGAATGTAACAAAGTGCGAAAACATGCCAATGTGGAACACCACAACATTCCATCAAATGGGCTGTTGTGTATTTATTTTGCAGATATAATATGTGTCTTGTTCAACAAGTAAGATTTGAAGCACAGGAAGGCTGTATTGTAAATGCCCAAAACAAGCTAAAGACGGTGACGTAAAATAACGTGGTGAGTTTCGTAAAATGCAACAGATACAACAGAGGGTTGGGACTGAAATCTTTCCGCTATTCAATGTTTGTTGAACATCCAGTATATCTTGTGAGGAAACCAAGAGAGATTCCTTTGCTTTTAAATTACATCCCTTGCCACAATATAAAACTATATATTACTGTAAAATCGTGGCAAATAATTTCTTCATGAAATTCACAAACGAAAATGAAAGAGTAACTTACAATAATATGAAATAAATCCCAAATAAATTTAAATGTTTCAGAGTCAATATGAATCAATCGCTACAAATGAATTTTACATTCTCAAACTTAAGTATCACAATTGCCTGATCCAGAATTCATTTGAATATACCACAACAATTTATAATCCAAAGAGCACCTTTCAATTGCAATGAATAATCATAACAAATGTATCCTCTCAAATCATCTAAACGCATACGTAGACTGATTTTAATCTATATAATAAGAATCCAACAATAATAAATGTAACTGCTCAGTTCTCGTTTTATATACACATTATCGAATGGTATATTATAATCATATATCGCAATATGCCCCATGTAACTGCTTTTACTACTCTAATATGTCAAAACACCATTGCATGTAATGTAAACCGTCCTTGGGAAACAATTTAATTTAATTATGGTAAGAAACACCTGATAAAACCTGGTAAGAAAATGTTCTTTTTTATGTGATCAAACGTAACTATAACACGTATATAAAACAGATGATTTGGTCCTTTGTCGAGTATGGTAATATGATCGTTTAATCGACGTTAAAAATTGTACGGCTGTTTGTTTATACAGCAGTAAATTGCACACCAAAATGCAGATTTTGACCAATATTGTAATTAATTAATATCAGCAATATGTATCATTAACTACTAATGCTACATATTGCTAATATTAATTAATTAAAATATTGGTCAGAATTTGCAGTTTGGTGTGTAATTTACCACTACCGAAAATTGTGAAATATTTTGAAGTAATGAATAACGGATGATGACAAACGAAAACTGTCTTACTCCGGTAACTAAGAAAGTGATGATTCGAACTGTATGTTTCTTTAATTTATCTGTCGAACAATTACGCATTTAAGATTCAATTTAATGTCCTGGTCAATTTACCACGAGCTCAATTTAGGTAATACTATATTGTTTGAATATCTTCTGACACTTTCACACCATTCAAATGATGAGATGAGGGATAATGTAGATGTGAAACTTAACAGGCCTATAAAACAGAATTAATTGTTACCACATTTAATATGCCAGTCATCATCTAATAATATACAGTGAAACTAAAAAAAAATCCTCCTCTGTACTTCATCAAGCATATATAACAATTTAATGGCATAAATGTTTCTTTGCAAGAGAGAGATAGAGAGAGAGAGAGAAATATATATATATACAGACAGATTGAGAGACAGCGACAGATACAAAGAGACAAATACAGAGACAAATGGAGAGAGAGAGAGAGAGAGAGAGAGAGAGAGAGAGAGAGAGAGAGAGAGAGAGAGGCGGCTGGATAGAACGTACCTTCACCATCAGTTAAAAGAGGCCTACGGGAGTGCATCGTATGCCTAAGGATAAAAAAGGAAGTTTTAGAAAAAGCCAAGAGAATATTTTCATAATGATTTATTAACGATATATTTTCCATTAAAAGACAAGTCAATTGATTTGAAGTTATGAAGTTGCGAGTTTTCGCCAACGGGTCTCTGTACCATTCTAATCTGGCACCCATACCTAACTCCAAATCATAATGATAAACCAGGTAGGTAGAATAAATATGTTGGCCATTCTCACAAGCTTTATGGCAAGGAATCCCAACTTTAAACACCTACCGTACGTGACGTAAGCCTGATATTGTGCCATTTACAAATGCAATGTAATTGATAACAAAGGGTTATATTCTGTGAAGTCCTATATTTTCATAGCGGAAGCTGTAGCGAATTCAACAATTAGTGAAATAATAGTGATCCAAATAGGATTAGACTATGAATTGTGTAACCATTCAATTCTAATCTTAGACCTTGCTCTCTCAGATATATGACATTTCGGAATATTTCTGTTTTTATTCTGATAATTAATTTAAGACCTGTATTAATTAAAAGTAATCCTAAGAAAGAAAACAGTTCAATACCACATTTACATTGAAATATTAGCACTATGATCCTTTGTCTTCATATATTGCTTACTGTTAAACGTGACCTACATAAAACACAACATCGTTTACAGTTAACAAAGGTAGAACGATATTTAAGATCACTTTTGTAATATGTTTCTTTAGCCACTTTGAACTATGTGTGCACCTGCACCACACGTTGAGGAATATCATATCATAGCATTGCAGAGAAAATTATGTGTTGTTAAATGCATCGTATGAATCAATGAATGTATAACAACATTCAGGGCAGCATTTTCCAAAGTTTCATATTTTGAAACTCGAGATAGTTCTTTACCATCAGTTCACTATCGAGTCAGTTTTTAAACCAGTAAAATTAATATTATGTATCTGAGATTTATGTAATCTTTATAAACCTAATTCGCTCAGCAATAATCCTTGCAACTTCTACATGTACATGTCATGTCCCCTTATGCGATTCACAAAACGTTGTCGATATCACTCAGGTATAAACCTGCTTAGCCAAATTAAGATTTCGACTGCTTATATTTAAAATGAGGAATACATTAATTACTTCGTTGACATAACAACACATGTACTTTCTTATTTAATGGTAACATTAAGGCCAGGAATTGTGTGATAAAGGGTTCAGATCATATTCAGTCTCTCAATACTAATTATTTAAATCTTGCGTTTCTGTTTCTTCTTTCTGCATCTACATTTGTTTGACAATTCTTCATGTTTATAACATGCTGTATATGTAGCATTGTTCTCATGTTTTTAGTATTTTCATTTATCACTACTTTTCTTCTCCTTGCCCTCGAGTTTGTATTCCCCTCAAAAAAAGCAGTTGCATTTAATACATCTCTTTCAATTACTGAATTTCTATTTTTATTATTTCTTTCGGAAATAAAAAATATTATTCCTGTTCATCTCGGTTTTGACACCTTATTCCTTCAATTGTTCATATAACAATAAATACGGACTAACTGTCAAGTTGTATAATTAACCAGATTTCAGCCTGTGCATGTTAGACCTCGAGGCTACAATTTCGAACCATCAAAATGTGAGATGGTGTCCGTTTAGTTAACGGACATAGCCATAAAGCTAGGACGTGCGCTTTATTTTTCTAAAACCAGTTATGGTTATGTGACATTGTTCACAGGTAAGTGGGAAATGTTTTATTCGGAAAAGGTAGTCTCAAAGCGGCTCGTAACGCATCATTGTCAGGCTGTTGGGAGGGGCAGTGTCTGATCATAATGAACAGATATACAATCGAAATTGAGCAACGCGTGGTTAAGAATTAGAATCACAAGTTTAAATCTATGATCTTGATAACTAACAGTCCGTATGCTAGAATAGTAATATGGAAGGTATGGATAGCTACTCGACGTCATTCTATATTGGTTGGAAAATTGTTATTCCGGCAATTACAAGGAGCTTAAGTACACGTCAGAGACTATTTGCTCGATTGTTGTAAAATATTACTGCAATATAAGTGTACTTTAATAATTGCATTATGTATAATTTAGTACGTATAATTATCATTTGCAGCTTGATTCATTCGTAGTGTTTGATATAGAATCATAGTTTGAGATCTGAGCAGTGATGTGTAAAGAAGTATTATATTAATTCGCTATTGGGTTAAATTATAGTCACCTCATGCATTTATTCATTTGATATTACATATTTGCAAATGATGAATTGAATTATAAACGTTGTATAATGGTTGAGGTGTTCACTAAGTTAAAGAGATTTGCCTATATGTGAATAGTTTTTAGGAGTATCAGTTTTAAGGATATATCAGCGCATGGATATGAGCATCTATGTGTACATATTGTAAAAATGCAACGCACATAAATTCGTCTGAGTATCTGATATTTGTTTTGCATAATAAGATTGAGAATATATTTATACGGCGTACACTTAGCAGGGAGAATGTGCATTTTCGATAATCACGAATGCGTGACTAAAAACGATAATGGCCTCTCTAATGGTATTAATGCTAGTGTGAGTTAACATAGATAAGTGAATATCATTTGCTAATGTCCTTGTATGTATACTTTAGAAGCTTTTAAGGACCTAAGGGAATCACCCAGTGCAGTGGTCCGAGTATCTGGAGACAAAAAAGAAAGATGAACGGAGGTAGCAGTTTGAAGACAAAACAGAGGGAGGCAAAGGAAAAGAGATGGATATATTGATGAGTAGGAACTCAGTACAGCTTGCAAATTTTACAAACGCATTAAAAGGATAAAATAGGCCGTCACTTCGTTGAGTGATAGGGTTTTGGTTGAAATTTGATCTGAGCGGTGACTGTTATTGACTTATATTAAATTGTTGTTATTTCAATTTCACAATTTATATATTCATTAATTTAACTGTCGGCATCGTTGTCTATGGGCATGGAGGTTTGCACCTCTCTATCACAACTTCACACTAACCAATTTTAAAACTAATGTTGAAAAAAAACCGATTGTATCGTCTGACTTGTTAAAAATGTTAAAATTACAGAATGCCTCTAATCTTTCCCTGATGGGACGTTAAACAATTTTGACAACCTTATATAACAGTCGTAAAACCTGTTACTTTCACAAACAAGGTTTCAACCTGTTGTTAAATACATATAAAGAACAGGTACTATGGAATTTAAGAAGCACTTTCCACGGATCCTTCAATTACAAATGATACTACCTTTGAAATGTATACAAACATTCAAACCACAGATGTTCCTCTGATTGTATTTAGGACGCAAGCAATTATTCGATGTTGAAGGAAGGAAAACCAAACTAACTGAGTAAAAGTAACATGTATTGTCCTTCTCTAAGAAGCAATGAGAAGATTTAGGAGACACTTGCAGCGTTGTTTATTACATCCCAACTAATCCTAAAGGATTTAAAGCAAGACCAAACCTATAAAATGTGAATGAATTCCAACAGGCTAATATGACTTGATATACATAATACAGACAAAATATGACTCATGGGAATGAATATTGTTACATAGGCATTGACACATGATGTCTTAACTCTGCTTCACTAAGAGCAAATATAGTAGATCAATAGGTAAGCACCACCACAATTTCCAATATATCGTTTGTAAAATATCAATGTTTAAACCTCTATTCCGATCACACTGACTCACGTTTGCATAATATGTTCACTGGTTGGTTATAATTGTTGTTATGTAGATTAATTGGCTATAACATAGCAAGGGAAATATGAGCTAAATCTAGAATTAAATGTGAAATTACGCAACGTTGATTTGCTTGAAATAAATTCCTTATAGTAGTGTAATTTCTATAATTATTACCTTTCTAAGAAACATAATCAAAGATAAAATGTGGATTAAACACAAATTACAACAATTTCGTGGGACATACTAAGGTAAGGGTTAACTCCATTACAATATATATCATACGAGTTCTTCTTATGAAATACACTGCCTATAAATTTTGTGTCGCCACACCTTTTTTGCAATGAGAAAAAAATATAAAAGTGTATGCTTGATGTGTACTTAACCATTCATTTGTTTGACATAATTGATGATGCCATATGAATGTGTTGAAGGCAGATATATGGGTGGAGTCTGTTAAATCGATGTAATAAAGAGGATCTGACAGCTATTAGGAAGAGGAAAATATTGGCCAAAATAGTTAGAACTTAAACTAACTTTGCGCACACCCTACACGCACACAAATTTTTAAGATTTTGTTGTTTCTGAATTTTAGATAGAAATTGAATTAAAAAAATAATGTATGCTAAAAATGTTGTAATCAGTAGGTACATTACAATTATACATGGCACTTTAATTCTGTTTTTTTTTTAAATTTCAACTCAGCCAATGTAAGTACGCAAGAAAACCTAGAAGTGTTTTACCGTGTAAGGGGCATTTCTTTCTCAGGTCTTCATGGGTACTTCCTCTTTCACAATATACTAACCGCACGGTTTGGACAATGTACAATAGATGCTATTCATATTAGCCCGCAATATATATAACCTGCACATATTTGGAAATAGGTTGCGTAAATACTCTTACTTTGTGAAGAGAATGAGTTGATCGTAGATCGGTAGATTATTTGATTCAACGTTCCTGTCAAAGGATTGAAGATCTAGTAAATATTTATCTCCGTCAATATTCGTTCCTGTTGCAGTATGCTGCACTGTAGATTGATTGTGTGGAAACTGACGCTCTGTCTATGAACAAAAGAAAGGGA
>JARLTB010000220.1:12985000-13047500 GCA_030141615.1 Unio pictorum | reverse complement strand
CTTATTGCAACTTAGTTTGTTTGCACATTTCTACTTCCCTTGAACCATGGAGTGGTCTCGTTACAGTCGGATTACGTATAGTGACTGTTCTACGCTTTGTCTCTTTAGGTGACGTTGTTCAACCTTGGATTTCATTATTTTGACCGTCCTCTGCTAAATACATTGCTACTTTTACCACAGTTATTATTTACATGTGCCCTCATGACAGCAAACATACTTGTGCTTAATGCAATCGGTAGATTTACTAATTGATAATTGAATGCAATACTTTGAATACTTAATAATGCATTAATATACTTACGATGATTATATCACACTGCCCACTTGATCTTTTGACACATCTGGCTGTCATGAACGCTCCATTTTCCATGCCTTGGTAGTAAGCCACATCCTAGTTTTCAAACAAAGCAGCTAAGGTTTAGATTTATATTTGCGTATAGAGTGAACATGATATTAAACTGTATATACTTTTTAAATCAATCGCACACTACGCACTTTGTACTTAGGTACCTTTTTGAGGAGGTAGTTATAAAGTAGGGAACTAAGTGGGTTAAATTATTTGGGTTAGTGATTTGGATGATTAGGTAGTGGTATTTGTAATATTAGGTATATATGTAAATAACAAGGCAGAGTTGATCCTAGGATAACGCTTAGCTGATGAGGTGAACAGTTGTGTAATGTGTAATGTTTCATTTATGGAACATGAGTTGTACCATTTAGAATATGTAAAGCTTTAAAATAAGATATACGACTGTTATAGTGAGTAACAGTTTATGTATATCAATATCAAATTTGCACAATAAATATTATATTAACCACACCATTAAGCTACAATAAATGCTGTTTTAACGACATTCAACCGCTCCGGTGGCCTCAGTGCTAGCGCATCCGTCAAAAATGCAGAATTTCTCATGTTCGAATCACGACCTGATCATACCAAAAAGAGAATAACATGACACTAGCAGTTGTCTTACTTTGCGCTCCGCATTAAGAGCTTGGTGTTAGGACTGGTCATCCTCGATGAGCTTCGATGTGACATAATGCTAGATGCATGTGGCATGATGCCAAAGTGCTAGACATCACTGTAAAATGCTACACTGCCGATATAATTGCAATATCATTCACAGAGAGTTTAAACTACGTTACAAATCAAAATCACCAGTTCATACACACACAATCACACATTGACTACCCTATCAAGGAAGTTAATAACATTTCAAATGTTGCAAAATGCAGTATTTTACAAATCTAGCAAAGTAGTGGAGAAAATTGAACATTTGTTTTGTACGAATTGTTCCTTGCACAATCAGATTGTAAATGACAATAGCTCATAAAACACAAAAGGATAACAACAAAACGTGAAAATGTCTTCATTTTAAATAAATATAATCACATCATCAAACAAAACTGAAATATAGACTATATGAAATATGTAAATCTTCCAAACCAGTACTTAGAATTCTGAAACACAAATAACGTGGTAAAGAGATCAATCTGTTCTTAATTATCTTGAATCAAATATAATTTAACTAAGATCATATACATGATTCAATCATGAGGCTGGTTGACGTATTTCAAATTTAATTTGAACAACGTATTGCAGCAGTAAATACAAGAGCATTTATAAATGTAGCCTGGACAAAACGTTCATCATGTACAATTTTAACAAAGCATTTTACAGCAAATAATTACCACAGACTGTATATTAGAAACGGCTACAATTAATGGTACGGTTAGTTTCAGATAATTGTTGATTCAAAAACTTTACATGGAAATTGGTATATATATATATATATATATATATATATATATATATATATATATATATATATAGCAAATAAAATCTAACATGGTAATCGAAATACGTAATGCGATATACAATTGATCCAAGAATGTGTATAAATAACACGCCCAAGTCCCTGTATTTCTTGATATATATATATATATATATATATATATATATATATATATATATATATATATATATATATAAATATGATCCATTGTAGAAAGTTGAAGTTAATCACTAACATTATCCAACATAATACATTATTGGATTGCCAATTAAAAGATGTGATGGCCCATAACTAGATTTAAGAATGAAAATGCGAATAATCTTAACACCTCACCATTGCAAAATACTTTATATGAAAATATTAAGTTTATACACAGCAATGTTACACTTCAATTGATGTAATGCTATGGTCTGAACCACTAAGAGGCAGACAATGAAAACTAAATGTTTTGTTAAACTTAGCAATTGATTTCAACGGTTCTATCATAATTCAAACATATAAATCGTTCGATTAAACGCTATTATTGAATATCCTTCTGAAACAAACATTCCGGATTTATCACATAAATACGAACATAAATGATTGTAATATAAATTGACTTATGTCCACATGTCTATGAAAAAAATTCAAGTCCCATCTAAAATTATTTTAGTTTTTCAAATATGTAATATCGAATTACGTCTGAACAATTCCAACAATAAAATTAGAGACGTAACATAAATTATAAATCAATAATTGTTCATCCGGTCCTCATGTGTGTGTAGGTTGTTACCGGACTTATGAAATTATTAGATATCCTATACATGTGTAACTTCAAATGCTATTTCTAACTAATTAAAAAGGAGGTCTCTAATCTTGGCCTAATTGAAGTTAATGATTTGACAAATATGAAGTTGACCAGCGATTCTTATTGCTTAGATCATATGTTCTCAATTTATATTCCAGAATACGTATTGTTTACAAATGATCATTATCATTATGATAATTTAATAACATACACAGCATTTAGCTCAGTGATTTACAAATTACCCTTACAATCTACAATCATAGTATATATATATATATATATATATATATATATATATATATATATATATATATATATATATATATATATATATATGTGTGTGTGTGTGTGTGTGTGTGTGTGTGTGTCACGGAATGATGTAGTTTTTATTCAGCAAATACATGTACTCGGGTTTCGTGTATCGTGTGCAACGATACCCGAGGGTGATTCATATATATGGGCGGTTGTACTTCGAAATCGTGAGCACAATTCGGGTGTTCTCGATACGGAGAACGAAAACGTATAAATACTCTACTATATATGCTCTTTGTATAGCCAACCCGATCTATGAACTTACGATTGGTAATGTACCGGGTTCGAGACTTCCAACCATAGGAGATTTCAGATTTCCTATCATCCAAGCTGTACAAACTAGAGATCAAATCAAGGAGTAAAAAAATAAACCATGCGTAAGTTGAAAGTACCAGAAGCCATTACTGATATCTCCCGCGAAGAATTTCGAAATGAGCAAACACATGACGAGTATTGACGTGCAATCTCAGAGAAAACATTAATGGGTACCGTGAAAAAGTATAAGAACGGGGGTTCCTCTGAATTCCATACTCGAAAGTGTTTAATGTACATGGAATATTCTACATCAGACAGGAAGTTCCTGCAACTAGTGGTTCCCCAGACGTTGAGGTCACATGTACTTAAGGTCACGTACGAATCGAGTATGGCGGATCATTTAGGCGTAAATACAACAACGGATAGGGTATTAAGAGAATTTTATTGGCCTTGTGTCAACAGCGATGTAGCGCGATTCTGGCGCTCGTGCGACATTTGTCAGAAGACTACCCCTAAAGGCAGAGTAACTAGAGTACCGTTGGGTCAGAACCTTTGATAAATACTGCGTTCAAATGAGTAGCCATCAAAATTGTAGGACCGAAATTTCCACATACAGATCGGAAAAACCGATACATTTTGACGCTGGTAGATTACGCTACCAGATATCCCGAATCCACAGCTCTGCTATCAATTGAAACCGAACGTATAGCTGAAGCGCTTGTAGACATGTTCAGCAGGGTCGGAGAGCCGGAACAGGTTCTTACAGATTGTGGAGTACAATTTAGCTCAGATCTCATGGCAGAAATTTGTAGGTTGTTATCCCTTAAACAAGTACGTACAATTACGTACAACACCCTACCATCCTATATGCAACGGGTTGGGCTGGTCGAGAAATTAAACGGGAAACTGAAGCAAATGTTGCGGAGGATGTGTGCGGAAAGACGGAAGGATTGGTATAGATATCTGAATGCCCTTCTGTTCGTATATGGTGAGGTTCCTCAGGAAAGTTTAGGTTTCTCCCCGTTTGAGCTATTGTATGGTAGGACATTTCGTGGTCCTATGCGTATACTTTGCGAACTGTGGTCGGACGAGGTCGTGGTCGAAGAGGTTAAGACCCCTTACCAATATGTGGTTGATTTACGCGAAAGATTAGAAAATAGATGGCGGATGGCGGAAGAAGAACTCGTGAAATCATGTCGTAGATACGCCAAGTATTACAACCGATGAACGCGGAGTAAAATGTTTGACGTAGTAAATCAAGTGTTGGTGCTTCTTCCAACGAATAACAACAAGCTGTTAGTTCAATGGAAGGGGCCATATGAAGTCAAACAGGTGAAAAGCGAAATGGATTATATCGTTGATGTAGAGGGAAAATCCAAGACGTTTCACGCCAATATGCTTAGACCTGGACAAACAATTGATAAAGGGATCTTGAACGTAGTATGCGTAGCGGTGATAGAAGATGGGTCTAATGATGAAGCGGAATTAGTCTCCAGTAAAGGATTGCCATTTGAATACCCTATTGACGTAGGCAAAGAAAGTATTGACCAGATAAATATATAAACTGATTTATCGGAAGGTCAGCGTACACAGATCATGGAGGTTTTTTTTCTACATACCCAGAGGTGTTTACGGACAGTCCAGGCCGTACGAATCAAATTCAACACGAGATCAAATTGAATACATCTGAGCCTATCAGGATTAAAGGATATCGGATACAATTTAATGCACGAGAGACTATCAACGAAGAAGTGATGAAAATGTTAGACCAGAAAGTTCTCGAACCGTCAAATTCCCCATACTTGTCCCTTGTGGTGTTGGTCAAAAAGAAAGATGGGACCAACCGGTTTTGCATCGATATTTGGCAATTAAACAAGATCACCGTATTTGATGCAGAACCAATGCCTCATATGGAAAATGTACTTTCAAACTTGGCAGGCCAAAAATATATTTCCAAATTGGATTTAAGCAAAGGATATTGGCAGATACCAATCTCTGATAATGCTCGCAAGTTAACGGCATTCATGACTCCAAATAGACATTTCCAATTTAAAGTCATGCCATTTGATTTAGTAATGCCGGAGCGTCGTGCGTCCGTCTTATGCGCAAACTGTTAAACGGAATGGAAAACGTCGACAGCTTTGTTGACGACATTTTTGTTTACACACATACAGGAGATGAACATGTTAAGGTATTACGGGATTTGGTCGGTAAACTTCACACTGCACATCTTTCAGTTAGGCCTACTAAGTGTAGTACAGGGTATTCAAGTCTAGAATGTTTGGGACATCTGGTAAGTGGACTAGGCCAGTTGCAACCTCAACCAGATAAAATAGGAGCAATCAGGGATGCACCTAGACCAGAGACAAAAAAACAAGTAAGATCAGTCCTAGGTCTAGTGGGGTTTTACAGGATATTCGTCCCCAACTTTGCAGCTATTGCAAGCCCATTAACAGATTTGACTAGGAAAGAGGAACCGAATAATGTTTCATGGGGTGCATGCCAGGAAATGCCTTTAACGTTTTTAAACATAAACTGGTAAGTTCACCAATTTTAAAGTTGCCTGACTTAGATAAACCTTTTGTACTGAGGACTGATGCGTTCGATACGGGTCTTGGGGATGTTTTGCTACAGGAGCAAGGGGGGGGGGAAATTGCCCATTGCTTACGCAAGTAGGAAATTGCTCCCTAGAGAGCAAAATTACTCCGTGAGTGAAAAGGAGTGCTTATGCTTAGTATGGGGAATAGGAAAATTCGACACGTACCTTTTTGGGAGGGAGTTTATATTGCAAACGGAACATTCAGCCACTCTTATATTTGAATAAAGCCAAGTTTGCCAACGCAAGATTGATGCGTTGGGAGTTATCTTTGCAGCCGTATAGTTTTTGAATTCGAGGCTCAGAAAATGTGTGGGCTGATTTTTTAAGTAGGGTGTAGTGGGCAAATCATTTCGTTCAGCCTACAAATTGAAAGATTTTATAATGTTTCATTTCTCACATTCCGTGATTGTTCTAAAAATGATGCAACTTTTTTAAGTGGCAGGTATTGTTACGGATTGAAGCAGTTTTTATTCAGCAAATACATGTACTCGGGTTTTGTGTATTGTGTTCAACGATACCCGAGGGTGATTCATATATATATGGGCGGTTGTACTTCGAAATCGTGAGCACAATTCGCTCTATGCCGCACGCACAGGGTGTTCTCGATACGGAGAACGAAAACGTATAAATGCTCTATTATATGTGAAGATTCTACACATTACTAATGGTTTTGTCAGCAAGCGGCTTGTTTAAAGGACTCTAGCTAGTAGGGCTATTGATCCGAGGGAGGATTCGCACAACTCAAGCTGTAGGGCTATTGATCCGAGGGTAGGAATATCCGAGGTGACCGGAATTGCCTGAAGGTAGAAACGTCCGTATGTCCGGAGCGTTTGTGGTCAAGAGTGACGAAGGAGACTAAGCTATAGAGCCGTCAAAGGACCAGGGTGACGGGAAGGTCCAATGTTTCAAGGGGTATAGGCAAATTATGGGTTGGTAAGACCCATTGGTTTCTTCGAGTCTAGAAGATAGGTGGTATGTCTGAGCGAATACATTTTTACTATATGAGTGAAAAAACAACCCTGCATTGTTTACTATGTAAGTGAACTATATTCATCTTTTAGAATCATTTGTGTATATTTCTCCGGGGGTTTGTATCGTTGTATAATTTATTTGTATCATTATATAATTTATTTGTATCATTGTATAATTTATTGGTATCCTTGTATAATTTGTTTGCATCTTTGAGTCTGTGCGTTTTTCGTTTAGATAAATCCAATATTTAGATTACAATACGGCACATTTCATTTTGGTGCTTATATATATCGCCACATTAAATCATATTTATTATCTGTATCATCAAACGTGTTCTGTTGTCAATCCGAAATATCCACCCGGTTTTTTTGTCACAATGTATATACTTGAAATGTCAAAAAGTCTGTTTCATTTAACGATTAAACCGTTTTCCATCAGTTTTATATAGCATATTAGTTTCAAACTGATAAATCGTAATACATAATAATATATAATACATGCTAATAATTCACAAAACATACATGGAATACAATACACGTTGTCAACACAATTTATTATTACACATTCAGTATTTGCTCCACGTTTTTGTATTCATCTTTCTTCTGAAAATCAACTTTAACTGAACGTGTTTGGCAGCCAATACAGTATGTACCTTAGAAGGCAACTGGTGCAACTGTTTAATCAATCTTTTAGGACCATAGTATGTCGGTTATGTCAATTGCTATGAACAACATTGAACAAATAGTTAGAATAAATGTGTTTAAAATTGATATAACAAGGAACTAATCAAATCAAATAACTTGGTGTCCAGATGAACAATATAATTGGTATGATATGTACAGATACGAAAATAAATAACCTTTGTGCACCTAATGGCTACACATTTAGCAGTTGTTTGTTTTATTTCATTAAAGGAATAAATAATTCTCCACATAAGCAACGGTTAGAAGGAGAAAACAAACATCAATAAGTGGCTAGCTGCCATTAAAAATGTATATTTTTATTTGCCAGAAAACTCAACAGACCTGTAATAATGACGGTGCAAGTATTACAATTGTAGACACAAAATATGCCCCGCAGACCTCCATCTACTAATGACACAATACAACGGTGGTTATTATTCTTCAGCACCAAATAAATGCCAGTGATTCATGAATAGATAGTATAGCTCTTATAATTTTCAACTACAAAGAAGACATGTTTTGCGTTTTACATTATCATAAAGTCTTCCGTACGCCTGATACAGCATTATTTACATTATACCCAATACGCTGGATTTCTTCAGCCACGTATAACATTTATGCACATGTTGATCAACTGATAGAGTGATTTAGATGTCAAAAGATCTGCCAATATGTACACTTTGCAATAGCAAAATCCAATTCTCCTTTGGACATTACTAGTGTTTAGCAAGTTTCCCAAATTCAACAAGTGTTTATCTAATTATTGTTCGGCTAGAAGTAATTCTCTATCTATCTCTCTCTCTCTCTCTCTCTCTCTCTCTCTCTCTCTCTCTCTCTCTCTCTCTCTCTCTCTCTCAGAACTTGCAGTTATCTCTATTTTTTATGACTTTTCGATTTCTATCTCGTTGCATTTTATTTCTATTTTTTTAATTCTTGACCAAACCTTTATTAACTCAAATGTTACTAGAATGAATATAATGTTGTGTGAAAATATTAATTTCCATGAACATTATACAGTCATTTGTATTCGAAATTTTGTTTTACACTCACTCGTAACGATAAAGTCAGATATGCAAACAACATCCCTCAATCACAATCATGTCAGGTCCAAAACACATTTTACCAACAAAACCAGCAAAACTCAAAAGCGACTAACCTTTCCTAGCATACAGTCTAAACTAACAATATATAGATGACCATATACACCCTTGGAAAGTCCCTCTCTATGGGCTTGATATTTTGCAATAATTTAAAGAATTAATGAATCATACCACTCATCAATGGTTTATTTTGGTAAAATAATCAACATATTAAACGTTTATGTAACTCCGTACCGATACAACAAAAGATTAAATAATTTTGAAGCATGATATAAAAGACTAAATCAATGTATCATTGTTGCATACATACGCCTAACAACAGTAACCACATGATTTCCAGAGGCAACTATTCTCCTAGACACTACACTTAAAACCATCATATATGTATATATACATATATGTATACGTGTGTTGCCCTTGCAAAGTGTAGCGACCCAAACCAGGTGTTAAATTTAATGTCTCAACGTCTCAAACAATATTGGACACGGTTAAATTAAACGTATTATGATAGGTCAAAATTACATCTTAATAAGTGTTATTACAATGAACTGAAGCAAAGTTTGTGTATGACTCGATATGATGGGAAATCATAACTGGTGACAATAGATCAATTTGCTGTGTAATTAATGTTTATATCGCTCTGGCAAATACCATTGCTTAAAATCAATCCTTAGCAGTGCAATTTGTAATGTTTAGCTCCATATTCGATTATTTTAAAAGAAATGTTGATTCATGTAATGAATGTTTGGTACAGTATCGGTTCCAGAAGTCGAATATGGTGAGAAATATTGAATATTGAGAGAGTATTTTGCAAAATAACTGAGTAACTTCCAGAGAGATAAGTCTTCTCCGTGTGTTCAGGTTTGTCGCCGATCATTGTGGTCAATTTTTCACAACCGCCTTACAAAAGACAGAGACTGTTGGGATTAAGATTGATATTTCAAGAACATCACATTGACAGTAGGCACATAAAGATGAAATAAAATCTGATAGCGAATGCAATTAATCACGGATACAAATGGAACAAAGATCAGTCCATTTTATCAGCCTCTACCACCCTCCTCTTAATAGAACAAAATGTGACTGAATCGCTCCAGAGTATTGAAATTAGATAGGTGGCAACAAATGTAATCTTGGACATTTCAATTTTCTATTTCACTGTCCTGGAAGCTCAAACACTTCAAATCTAACAGATTCTATTAATGTTTTCAACCTTAAAGTGTCTGTTAACCAACGCACTCATAAACTTGGTCACATTTTAGACGAGATTTGTAAGAGGCCTGATGATAATATTCTGCAATTCACCCTTGAATCACAAAATCTTGCATCTTATGCGCTCTGCATTATATGCAATTTCAACGTATCAGTCACTAACCCTCCACCTTTATATGCTATACGAAAAATCTCCGTAATGATAATGATCCAAAGAATTGCACGACATCCAAGAAATCTAACAATTGTCTCACTTCATTTAGCAGGACAAATCAATAACTACCTGCGTTCATCGATTGAAAAACATGTCGCAGCCACCATATGCAAAATATCAATAACAAAGCCTTCTCTTCGGTATAGCAGTGTTAGGGACTAGCTTCGCACTGCTAAAATACACCATCGTAAAGCGGAGAGGCTTTGGCATGCCACCAGACTCATTATTCATAAACAAATATATGAAGTCGGTAAGAAGAACGTGCTAAATATAGTCAATGTAGCCACATTCTCCCAGTACAGTACTAAGATCACTGAGAGTTCCATCTACAATGAGATCGTCAAGATAACTTACAAACAAACGTCAAGGAACAAATGTACACCACTTCCAACTATCCTCTATCCAGTAGACATTCCGGAACTATTTGAAAATTTCTTCCGTGACAAAGTATACACCATTAGTGATACGCTTAACAACACAATTGACTCGTCGTCACGATACAGTTACGATGCAGAATTTCAGCGACAACCATTAGAAGCATTGGAACTTGTCGATATGGATTTATAACGGGCACTCGTGATGAAGAGTGAACCAAAGCGAAGCAGGCTGTTTTGCCTGTTACCCTTGTCAAGAGGTAAACTTACATTTGTGGAGCAAGTAAGGAGAACATTGATTAACTCAACGATCAAAGCGATGTAGTGTTTAAGAGACATATAAAGTTAAAAAAAGTATAATTATTCCAATGACCAGCCTGTGGGTTACTTAAATAGCTTTAACTAAAACTATAAGGAAATGTGAATAACATCAGTTAGTGAAGGCAATACTGGGTATAAGCAAGGAAGCTTATAAGATTACAAGATCACTTCAGCTTCCTTGCTTATACCCAGCATTGCCTTCACTAACTGATGTTATTCATATTCATTTATAGTTTTAGTTAAAGTTATTTAAGTAACATAAAGGAAAACATAAAATTGAAAGTTCTTGATTTGTACATTGTACTCAAACAGCAACATAATTAAAAGGCATGAAGGCTGATACCTTTCTCCTCATATAATTCACAATCTTGTCAACTTTTGCTTTTGCAACATCACTCCCATCATTATGTTCATTCACCAGTAGGAAATAATTGGCCCTCATCTGCAGCTGTGTGAAGACGTACTTTACATTCGTTTCTCAACTCGCATCGACAAAAAGTTTTAAGCATGTGTGCACTGTATTTATCAAAAACGTACTGATATCTGTCGTTCACGTACTTTTCTTCAGCACGCCTCGATTTCATAACGCTCATTTCCAGAAAAATCTTTTACGTTAATACATTTGACAGCAAACTTATATAAACAAACAACTATATAGATGTGGGGTTTAACCTGAATGGCTAAATGGTTAATCCTTTGCGTGGCCTTCTTTTACCTTATCCTAATTTTCATTTTCAAATATGAATAAAACGTTAGACATCAAAAGGTTGAATTGTTAATCCTTACGTGGTCATGACTCACAGAACAATATACAAATAGAGTCAATTATCTTAAGCGTCCTGCTTATATTGATATTTCTCAATTCTTTTGTAAATGCCAACATGGCCTCTAATTTTCTTAAGGATAATGTGTAATCGTTTGATGTTAATTCTCTTGTTGGTGACAAAATGGCCGGCTCCAAAACGGCCCAGACCAAAACATCGTAGCGCCAAAACGGTCACGAACTAAACTACAGATATGTGAACCTGATACAATTACAAGATCACTGTAGCTTCCTTGCTTATACCCAGTATTGCCTTCACTAACTGATGTTATTCATATTTCTGTCATCTGGGGAATTCATCAGATTGTTCAAAGCTGTCATCAAAAAGCCATTGCTGAGAAAGACCAAAAGTCGACCATAACGATTAAAAATACTGCCTCCATATTTCTAATATCCCGTTCATAAAAAAAATTATTAGAAAAGGTTGTTCTGACACAGATTGTATATAATTTGACTAAAAACAGTCTTTTCAGCAATGTACAGTCCGTAATGTACCGCCTTTGCCACAACACTGAAACTACTCTTCTGAAAGCATTTAATGACATGCTCTCTGCATTGGATAGCATTAAGATTGCAGTCCTCACTCTCCTTGACTCGTCTGAAGCATTTTGTCACAGAATAAGGCAACATATAACTTGTTTATTGCTTAAAACTACTTGACAATTTTTGTTGTACATGCGTACAATGTTATCTGGGTGAATAAGTGTTGTTCCAGGTAAGCGACTGTACTAATATGTATATCTCGCATCAAATTACTTGCTACGAGGGACATTAAAATCATGATATCCAAGGTTATTTTACCCTGACTATTCCACACTCTCCTGTGGATTTAAGGGATATCAATTACTAATTGACACACTAGTTAAACGACCAAACCAGATCTTTTCAAGGAGTGTACGGACTCTACTGTGTTCTCCAGTCATAGGGGTACTAATTAAATTTATTTTTGTAATCAATGTGTAATGTCATATCGTGTAATGATGCATTTATTACAACACAGATTGGAAACGTTATGAACTTTTACAAGTTGCTATTAGAGTTTAATGTCTTAGCATATATTTAGAGATTTTTGAAAACCCATTATTATGACCCGTTTGGTTTTGTTGTTGCTGACTAGAGCTAATAACAGCTGACTAGATGCCTAGAGCTGACTAGAGATAAATAAATCTGTCTAGATCTGTATGAAGTTGTTTGGAGCTGTTTATCGTTGACTGTAGATGTTTAGAGTGGCTGTAAGCTGTTTAGAGCTGTTTGGAGTTTCCAGAATATTTCGTGCTGCCTGCTGTTGATAAGGATGTATGAATATAAGTATGTCTGTACATGTGGTGAAACAACAAATGTAGACGACATAGCCAATTCAACGGTGTTGTATGCTGTCTGTACATGTTCATACGTATGAAGTACATGTAGTGGATCTTGATATAAGCAAACCCAAAGAATCGGTGAATTTGTGCGGTTCATCAGTTTAGGAATCGTACGACTGTGCAAGGATCAACAAATATATACTTGTTCCAATTGTTGTTAACATTGGGTTCATTTTCATTTACATGACATGACTTTGAATTTAGTTGCATTCCAGAGGAGTATGTGAATCGTACGTACAGTTCATACCGATTTTTGAAACATGTTTGAATGACATTATATATTTTGAATCTTGATCAAAATCCATACTTGAGGTTATGTGAATCTATTTTACAGAGTATACTATTATTTAAAATGTATCTGCAGTCCAAGACGTTTCTTGAATCTGTAATCTATATTGAGTTTTTATTTTGTTTAATTTCTACAGTGTAAATGTGTAGAGGTATTGGATCAATCGTATGTTAAAAGCGTGTGATCATATTTGTATTTAATTGCCATATATGCGTTTTATTATTTCATTTCTTAAAGTTCCATATTTGAGACTTTGTGCCTGTGTTAAGCATTTAATATGAAACCCACTCGGCTTCTATTCTGCAACACATTTGACACTATATTCCAGGCTCTATTACATCATCAATCCCAGCATGTATTTGATATTGACAATACCCCCTAATGTGGTTCGTGTTCTATTTAGTCAACAAGACACAAATTGTATATGCAAATTCAATACACTCCAGCTCAGTTGATATATGGTGTGGTATTCCACAAGAACATGTTCGTGGACTTGATATTTTATATCATCACGCAGTGTATTACTGCTTTACGCTAAAAACACCCAAATATACACGTCTAGGCGCCCAGCTAAAGTTGATGCTACTATCTACGACATAGAGATGTGTATATCGGATGTGAAATCATGGATGATATGTAAGAAGCTGAAGACAAATGATGATAAAGCTAAGGCCATTCTGATCACAACACAAAAGTGTTCTCATTCACATCTTGTATCTCAAACAATTAATATCAGTAACACCAACGTTAAAGTCAGGCAGTCAGTACGAAAACTAGGTTCTACGCTAGACAGTTCTCTCACATTTGCAAGGCTGCATATCTTGATCTGAGACAAAACAGCTCCATTCGCCAATATCTTTCAATGAATGCCACTAAAACACTTGTGTTCATTAGCATTTTCAAGACTGGAGTATTGCAACTCAATTATGTCTTGTTTTTCTCAATATCTACAGCAGACATCTAAAATCGCTGAAGAAATATTTCCTACCTTAAATATATTTTCAGCATTTATTTTGTTTTCCTATTTGATGTTTGCTAACGTCATCTTTAACATGATCCGTATATATTACCACTTGACGTTTTATCGCATTTTGCAATGTGTGTTCTGCATATTAGATATGGTCCATATCAGGGTTGTTAAAAACTAAAACCTGCGTTTAAAGCGCTAATTATACGTCTGTTATATAAGGTGATGGCATTATCATGTTAGCATCACCGATGCGCCAATTTGAACTTTTATTGATATTGTAGCATTTTACGATCAAGGTTAGACTCTCCATGGTGTTTGTCAGACATTGGAGATTTTCAAGGTGTTTAGTTCCACTAGTGTTTAAGACATTTAATAGTGTGCGTTTATGAAACTCACTTTCATAAACATTATACCATTACATTGATTTTATGAGGTTTATGATCTTCCAAGAAATCACATATTTCACTAATATTTAATATACGATAAAGAAGACAGTGATTACTATATCTGAATTAGATTGATTGTTTCACTGAAAACACTTACAAACGTTTCCAAATTTTGCTTCTTTTCCAGAACGGATCGACCGTCTTTCAATTTCTGCATAACATATATGTCAGTATTTGGATCAATCTGATAATTCCTCTTCAAGTTTAATACCAGATTTTGTGTCCTGCTTTTGAGATGGAAAGACAACTGGTCAGGGAGGTCAGGACCAGTGACTCCTCGTTTGTCGGTCTGTAATCGTGTGGTCACGTCTCTTAGCCAGACCGTTTCTGTATCGGTTGTTGCTTCTATGATAAGAACAAAACAGCATTTGGAAATATAACATAAACAACCTTTCAACTCTCAGTGTGAACGTTTTATGCGACGCAAAAATATAAATGAAAATTGTAAGAAAACTGATAATCAAGATAACGTATGGTTTGTGTTTGTTATATGTCTACAAAGCATGCGACTCTCTCATTCGAAACGAAAATATATAGTAACATGATCAGATAGCATCATTATGTACATGTCTTGTAGTGAAGATTTACATTTACACCATACCAAGATAATTACATCTATGATACATCTGTAAACTCCCTCAAACGAGGTTCCGTATCAATGTTAGTAATTACGTTTGTAAAATGTTTTCTGCGAGAAGTATTATGATTGAAAATATTTGATTTTATTAGTTTGAAATGACCGGCAGTAACATGTCATTAAAAGAAGAGTATATATTTTCATCTATGTAAAAGCTAATATACCTACAAAATCAATTACACACAAAACACACTTCTTTATTTTATCTTATCTTATCTCCTTATAGATTTTCCATTGAGTATTCCCGTTCTCTCAAAATCGCTCCATAAAATAAAATAAAAAGTATAGTTATAGAAACAATCCTGCTTCTATCATCCACAAAATAATGAATCAATTTTATATTTTTTAAAGAAATAACTAGAGCAATTGGGTCACAATGACGAAGGGTGTTAACATTTTCAAACAATGTTTAGATTATCTGATATTTTACAGTCATATTAGCGTGTAGACAATATATATATATATATATATATATATATATATATATATATATATATATATATATATATATGTATATAATTGTTTGCATTGTTTGTATGTCTGTATATGTATATATATTTATACTTTCACAATAAGTTAAACTTATACGTATACATACCTTTCGGAAAACATGCAGCGAGGCAGAGAGCAAACAAAAACATTTTATTCTTCATTCTTAACTCAACGACTGCCTATAGTCTATGGTGTTACTGTCTGACTTAACTGTATATATATATATATATATATATATATATATATATATATATATATATATATATATATATATATAAATTATATTATATATTATATCCGCTTGGGTTTGATTGCATCAGCGAAGGATAAATCATTGTATACAGACATTTAGTAATCCAAACTATTAGTTAAATCTTTTAAGATGATATTGAATAACATCATTTTAGAATGTTTTTACTGACAACATATTGTGTGACGGTTTCTTTAATGGCTTATATTGCCTATTACGGCAAAATGTCAAAGGCCCATTTATCAAATGGTTTAGGTATAATCACGAGCTTTAAACAAAACAACTAAAAAGGATAGTTGTAACTTGTTTGTTTTAGCATTAACATCTTTCATTAAATCCATCGAAGCTGAAACCGAAACATCTATGTTTAGTCAGTAAGATAAGCAAATTCTTGGTTTATATATACTATCTTACGTAATGAGTCTTACTTTAAGAATATTGGGTTAATATTTTTAAGAGCCCAAAAGTGACCAGTCGTATTGATAAAAATCATTAATACAAGATACAAATTGAATTATTTCAAATATATTCTTTATGCAAAATGGAGGTATGCTTATCTGTATGTAATTGTATCTTCCCAGGTGAGCATTATACTATTTATGTGTACCCTATTATTCTAACGAGTTTTATATGTCTTCTCTGTAAATAATAGTTGAGATATCGAGGAAACGAAATAACAGCGACGAAATTTACAGTAATCAGAAAAACATTTGCTAAGATTTTGCTAATATTATATGGATATTTGGAATAAACGCATATTTGTATCGACAGTTTCTAAAACATGTTTCAGTGTAAATTGTAATAGACTTTTCCGAACATGAAAACAAGTACCTACAAAGCCTAAAATAGTGCAAACATCAGACGACATCAAAAATGTTTAAAGAATTACAAAAAATCATCCATATGAGCATAATTCACACATTTTAGTCTCTGATACTGGTAAAATAAAGTCCATAATATAAGCATTTTCAATTTTATATATAAATGTATAATCCATCGGTGATGGTTCCAAACGTTTTATGTGTGAATTCCAAGCGAAATGAGAAGAGCTAAGACAGATTATTTTATGGCAGTATTTTTGTTTTTCTAATGTCAGGCAATGGCTCCAATTATGCGCCATTGCGTCATTGTGAGGATATTACCGAACCAACTATATTAACTTGGCTAATCCTTGGTTGTCATTGTGCGCCCAGATAAGATTCATCATTAAATATGACACAATAATTTAGGATCTTTTGCAAAGATTTTGAAAATCAGCCTTAATTTCAAATTTTGTATCAAGCTTGAGTCGTGTTTGATTATCATGCATTTACATATAACATGCACATGTATGCAAATTGTTCTCATTAAACAGCGTCTTCATAAATATAAATAATTTCAAAATAGTAACATAAATAAACTTATGTTAAGTAGCACATTTTAATTTCAACATTTATTGAATTATAATGTGTGCAATACAAATAGAAGTAAATAGTCTCCATTTGAGATCAAAGACGATTAATAGAAGTAAAATGTAATCTGGTATTTAAGACGCAGTGAGCCAATTGTTAGGAAAAAAACACGAGCCAATAAGTGCATATAGCTTTAGTTCGTATTTAGTGAGATGATTTTGTTAAGTTTACTAATAGTCATAACAAATGGAACTCGTTGCAGAATTTCTTCAATATGTTACGAAAATGTTGACAATACCCTGTTAGCTGTTTACAAAACGACGTACGTCATGTTTGGTTTTCTTTTATATCTCCTAGGTCAAATTAGAGATTTACAGGATTGCCCGTTCCAAATTACCACGTACGACTGTAAATTACAGCCACTCCTACCGGGACAAATCTATAACTAAAATTTGATACCACATGGCAAATGTATCCGCATACGTAGTTCAAACATGGTTTATGAACATCTAACTTTATCTCAAGTTGATTTAAGATCAGCATCACATTGCACCTAATATTAGCACATGTGATATTGTGATTGTTTTAACAGACATGGTTCAATTGCACTTTTATATTGTTTTCTACAAAAGTTACATTTCAAACCAAAATGATGTATCTACTACATACAATATTGTGTAAGTAATTGATAGCTAACAAATAAAGATTTAGAGGACAACTGATTCTTTGGACGACCAGCGGTTGTCTTTACGCTTAACAACAGCTGTCCACATTTCAAACCAGAACGGATTAACAAGATACGACATAATCAACAATCGTTCATCTTCGACGATTGCGGTATCTTATTAAGTTGAATTATTAGCAATGACAATGATACTTCAGAGATAGCTTTAAATACATGGCAAGCAAAATTGAAACAGCCAGTATGTATGTATGTATGTATGTATGTATGTATGTATGTATGTATGTATGTATGTATGTATGTATGTATGTATGTATGTATGTATGTATGCATGCATGCATGCATGCATGCATGCATGCATGCATGCATGGATGGATGGATGGATGGATGGATGGATGGAAGAATGGATGTGTGCGTGTGTTTGCGTATGTGTGTATATGTCTTGTGTTTCACCAACCTCTATTCACGCATCAACGAGTCGTGCAAACGGAGGAAAATCTTTTCAACGCTTTTATTAGTTTGCAAAATATAACATCAATGAACGAATAAAAACTCTCTTGTTTATAGGTTTATTTACAGCTACACTGTATTGATGTTAAATGTTTGTTAAGTAGATGACGAATATAGGGTGCAACTGACTGCGTGATTATTTTGAGCAACATCACATATTCACCAAGAAGTCCACATCATTGCATAGCATGAATCACTTTTATAAAAAAATGATGTTGTTGTGCAAGAGTCTGTTCCAATTGCACACGAAGTCTATTTATCATATTGATTGTGCAATGCATAGTTATATCTTAGCTCTTCGAAACTTCATTTCAAAAACAGAACTAGATACGATCTTCAAAACAAAAAATGCTTGCTAATGTCACCGTGAGATATTTATATGAACCAGGTGAGCTCGAAGGATGTAGAACAAGAGCTGCTGATCCTATCTAGACTGTTAAATCAAACGAAATATCTAACATAACAAGATTCACGGAAAAGCCCGCAATCTATAGATGAGATTCAACTCCTCCTCAGCGTGGATTTATACGTGAACCGTTGCAGGTAATACCGGAGGACACAAAATTACCACCACGATCACTTAACTAGCACCTTTGCGTCTACTGCATTCAAGACAGGTCAGCATAACATTTTCACGTGAATGAAAATGATTTCTATCTTTTCTTTCTACGGTAAACTGGCGTGGATTTTTTCTTTACATCAACACCATATCATTACACAATTGCATCTCGCACAGTAATTATTCTGCTGTGGTTTTAATGTCGTTATAAATTCAGCATCAATATGAAATTCGATTTTGCCAATATTATATAGTTTGGTCTCCACTCTTCCCAAAAATCATTTAACGAGGTTTTGACATTAATTTGCGCGCAATTTCTCACTGGATTTTATCCGACTGTAACCTGATTAATTTCTTGAATTCGCTTAATTCTGGATCAATCTCTCTATGATCAGTATTAAAATTTCTTCGTAATAATCTACACAATTCTTCAACCAATCATGTGGGGACAAACCAATAAATTGTGGTGGTTGACCATGATCGCTACGCATTATCACAGTTGTAATTTGCAATAACACCCAACCAAGAAACATTTTGAATATATCAAGCGACACTGTGCATGTCTCATCGCAAATAATGATCTTTAGATTATATTTCTCATCCATTCGATCAGGAGTCCATGCATGACCATTATACCGAAAGAAACTGTGAATAATTAACTAATCGTTGATTTATTTCAGTGACAAGTCTGTGTGTAGGTATTAATTCATGAATAACAACGATACACGTTTTCCACATACTTGCTATCTATATAAAATGAATCCGTCGCGACTCTGACTGTGGTGCGAAGAAATATTTTTATCATCGATAAGAGGTTTATAAAAACTTAACCCTGCATAGATGATCTTTGATCTGACCCTGAGTAGATTCGCCATCTATGTAACTAACAACAGTTTCCAACTTTGTTCCATTGACAAGTAAGCATTTGTACGCCTGAGAAATATACCTTTATCTATTGCATTCGCGATTATAAACTCGTATTCAGCGTCACCTAGATTTATTGTGCATAATGCCGCTTGTGATCATATTCTCCGCCTTGAATAAATGTACCGATTATTCTTCTACCGAGATCCTTTGAGTTTTTATCATTTTCTAGCGCAGTCGCATCTTTTAACGTAGCACCAGTATCCTAGACTGATTCAGCCCTTGTTTATCTTTACACGTATCAAATCTGTCGGATGTTTGGACAGCTGTGATATACTGGTACTTTTGCACGCTCGATTACCTTTACTGGACATGCGCTTGAAAGTTTCACGCTGAATTTTGGGTTAGATGAGGTTATTGAGGTCATGGTTGTCTTTGACGGGGCTGTGTTCGCGGCCATTTGTTGGTATCAACGAAGATAGTTGAGGATATGCAGCCGTTGCGATGCGATATGTACATTAATTATGTACTATACTTATTTATTTTGAATGCATGTGGTTTGTTGTCGCTGAAGCACAAATTGTGATAACTACAGATGCCATAATTGTTATCGCTGATGACAATATACTCGTTCCAGAAATAACAGTTGAAGGCGATTACACGATTATGTCAACGCTAGTAATACGCCTACAGTATTTTTTTATCTTCACCTGATAAATTTCGACGCGATTTTTTTGTTTAGTTTTGAATTCACGCACTTGATCGTATCGATATTATCGGACATTCATCATACTACTCACTTAAGTCAATTACAAATTCTACATACCATGTGATTGATGCTAATGCTAAATTACCACTGCTGGGAGTTATTGTAAATCTTTCAGTGGACCCATTTTCTATTATTGTACTATTTGACATACTTCATGATACATTAAACGGTCACGGTGAAATTAGAGTTAATCAATATATACCCTTAACATCTGCAGGCAATTTAATGTTGTTTTTTTGAGGTGTCCAAGTGAAAGTTTCGAGTTGTATTGAGTACACGGTATTGATATTTTTTATTCGGTATTTTAATATCGTCATGCATTGTAGCGATAGAGGGAAAATCACCAACGATATTATCCAGCGTTTGTTTAATCATATCAATAGTCTTTTTTTAATATCAGAAAGTTTAATGGGGATACTTGGCTGTTTTTCAATGAAATTATCCGTTATTTCATCAACTTATCTAAAATGTCTAAGGAGATTTGCAAACGCGCCTACATGAACATCATATTCGGCAAGCAGCGTTGATTATTTACCGTCGATGACCTCTACGTATATTTTTGTCACAGCGTCAATGTCCAATGTTGAATTACCGAGGGTCGTTATTTTATTCGAGTTCATGTTGAGCTCTTCTGTCTTTGAATCACCAAATGTTTTTACACGATCATTAATACTATCTAAAACAGTTGGAAAAAGAACACCTAGTTTAATTTTACTAGTGGATTCAAACACCGCTATGGAGTTTTTGGTTACTCCCTATTAATTGTAACAATAATATCAATCAAGGTAACATTACTCGTTTTTAATTTTTCATTTTCTATCTTGAAATACGACTATTTCGTTTGGATCCACACTTGCAAGATTTAACATTTCGGATATTTTGTCCTCGATAAAAGTAAATTACATCCATGGTTGCCGATATTTCGCTGTTTTTTGTTTTAGACTTGAGACAGATCTCCCGGAAAATATCAATCCTTACACTTTACGATCTCTCTAAACAGTAATTGCTTGTGTATTCGTGTACGACTTTATGAGGTGGTTTAGTAGATGCTGGTATTACATCAAGTATATTAATTACATCATGGCCACAAGGTGGCTTGTCTGTTAATTCCTGTGCTGGTAGCGTTTAATATCAGCGATGAAATTTTAATCGTTGTATAAAATGCATACATGCCTTGGGAAGAGCTAATTCGTTTGGATCGATCGCGTATGCAACTCAGTGAGTTCTAGGTCCAGGGCTCTTATCGAGATTAATGATACCAGTTTCAATGTTGTTTGCACTGGAAGGTAACTGGTCTTGCATAAAAGCACCTCTGACCTTTTTTAAACTAAATTTGATAGCAGGATCAAGTAAATCAAAATTTGATAGCGATGTTAGTAAATCATCTCTGGCAACCGTGGACATTTTCCTCTGTACCATGAATACGGAGTCCCTGGTAACCTTAGACCCCTTCCATTTGTCGTCTCTATGTCCTGTTGTTTAATTTAGTGCCAATCCTGCCGATGTTTCAACTGCTCCTAACACCGCAGCTTTCGCAACTGCAGGGGAGGACGTGGCAATGAATGATGGTAACGCAGCGAGATGTGGAAATAATCCACCTGATCTAATTGTTTCTTTCATCGCACCCGCAGAGAGTGTAAACTGATCACCCGTTTTAGTTTTATTGTTGCGTCATAATCTGACGCGCTGTCAGTGATATTGTATTTTAACTGCCAGTGATGTGATCTTGTTTTAGTAATATCATAGTTCCGCATATTTTTAGCTGAATCCGATTGCAACTTTGTAATCTGACCAGGAGGTAGTGTAACACTAACGTTACTATCCGATATTTACAATAATACGGGTGATCTAATTGTGTTACCTATTTTTCATTGGTGCATCAATGACCCTCATTCGTCAACCGACAAACTCTAGTACCATTGAGTTGTCGCTAAGTACAACAGCTATTGCTGTGTAATTAAGGACGCCAACCGGATTTACACGAGCATCGGAAGTGTATATCAACGAATCAACGACACTCTGTCTGGTTAAATCGAGATATTCCAACTAAAAGTAATAAATTGGAGACCAGACCAGCATATATATTTAGATCGCGTCTCATAAACGTCAACAAACGATAATATTCGCGTGCAATTTGGTTTTGTAAGTAATTATGGCATTTATCCTTTATCTTTTTGGCCGTTTATTCTTAATGAGTCCGCGGTGTCTCCCAGTTGGTTAAATGTCAGATGAGTCCACTATTGAGAAACTATCCGATTAGCATTTTGAAGCGCAATAAATATATGCCACGGTGCAGAAACACGCTGATTTGATGTAATATGCCAAGTAAGTATACCAATAATATTATACTACCTTTTAATACTATATGTCGTAACTGTTAGCCATGATAGCAATGATTTACCACCTGTCTCCATAAAAGATAGTAATTTTTCCACTGGAGTAATCGACGGAGTCATTAGTAACATCCACAATGAGAGTATTGTTATATTTTTTTTAACAGAAGCAACACCAGCACCATGCCAGATTGCGTCATTATCATCATTTTTTTCTTACAAGGGCTACTATGTGTTTAGCTCTAAATATATCTTTTCTTAAATTTCTACAAAATCCAAAAATATTGGACAGTGGAATTACACATGAAAATAATCTATTATTGCCTGACAACATTAATACGGGTTTTGCAAACCCTAGGTTGTAATGAGTATTAACACTTTTTATAATATCTAAATGAAGCAGCTGGTCTATCATCATGTTCAAAATTATATGGTTGATTAGCAACTGTAGTAGCTACTGGTGTATGTAATTTGATATACTGAACATGTTCAGCGTGATTAGTAATACCCTTAACAAACATCATAGATGGACCAGCCGATCTTATGTAATCATCATACTATCTCACTAAACCCACTTTTGTTATAACGCCATCGATATCATAATTAATAGTATCAATCTCTCTTCCATCAATCATATATCTAGCGTTACTACATCATGTTGTGAACTGCCTTTATCACAATTGACAGGAGATGCAGTTTCAAATCACTTCAAAGATTTAGTGCGGGATACAGTGCATAGCTCTTCGATGTTTGCACGTATACAATGCATCTGCGATTCTCATACGCACAGAGACTTCTAGTTTTCGTGTGGTTAAGACTCCAACAATTTGATCTAGCCTTGAGTTAATCCTCGAATCACAGCTTTCAATTGAAACCACAGTTTGTAACGGATGTTCGATTGTCGGTCAAGACAATATCCGAAAAAGTTAACACATTTAAAAAATTCAAGCGCTCAATGAATATATAGGGTTTGCTAAGCATTTCGTGTGATATAAGTTTCAATTAAAAAAGAAAAGAGGCGGAGTCAGCAATAAGGGCACTGAAGAATGGGAAAAACAGCTTGATTAGACAATATCCCTGCTGAACTTATCTATAATGGGTGTGGGAAATCAGTGATATAGATCATAACACATATGCAACAATACTTTGCAGACAGCTGAATGTCCAATACAGTGGACTCAGTCATTGACTATAACACTCCCCAAAGGAGGCAATATCCAGCTGTATCAAAATAAACGCTCAATCAGTTTGATCAGTAATGGTAGAAAGGTGATGATGTATATCAACTTAAACAGACTAAAAGCACATGCAAAATAAATAATTGCTGAATAACACACAGGATACTAGACTGGAAGCAACACAGCATGACAAATATTTTATCTCAAATTTCTGTGTAAAAAGTACTCGCAACATCAACAAGACATCTATCATGTGTTCATAGATTTCAAAACGTCATTTGCCAGAGTGTGGAATGAGGTATTGTGTGCAACATTGAAGACGCAAAACATGAATAAACAGTAGCCCAATACATTCCAGCAGCTGTACGCCAAGGCAAATATTGACGTTATAACTCAAAGTCATCTGGGCGACTGTTTACATAGCACGGTTGGATTACGTCAACAGTCACCTGTTACCCACGTTTTTCAACATCTACTTAGATCACATCACGAGAGAAGCTCTCGAAACCACTTTGAGATAAGGATCATTATAGAGTGTAACATCACAAACCTCAATTTTTTAGGCGCATTGATGGACTGACCGGCAGCAAAGACGAACTTGACACATTATGTGAAGAATTTGTGGAAACATGTTTGCAGACTTGACATGGGGAAAAGGTTTAGAAAGCAAGGTTGATGACAAATAGTGGCAAACGAATCTCACCCAAGAATAAAGTCAGAGGACATGAACTTGAAACAGTGATCCACTTCAGATATCTAGGTTCCATAATCAGCAGCTATGTCAATGCGAATACTTATCATGTGAGACAATAAAATCTGTCTGAAAACTAAAATCACACTATTGAGAGCAATTAGGTCAATAGACTGATAATGTCTATGACGAAGACGATGATGATGACTATGATGGAGAAAAAACATTTTACAGAATTCACTGAGGATATGTAGTAAAAACAAATTCATGTGGAATAAAGTAACAACATATATATTAAAATGGTTGCAGCTGCAATCGGTGTATACCGTGCATGGTTTTTAAATTAGGCTCGTTACAAAATTTGAGTGTACAAGAATTTCCACAATATTTTTCAAAGTGCAAACAATCACTTTCAGACTTGATGAAAGTTCTCATCCACAAAGATCTATAACATGATTCCCTGTAAATGTAAGAAAGCATGTTTGCATAAACATCGGGTATAATCTGAATTTCAAGACTTCATCCGTTAGACATATCTTGTCTGTCGAATTTCGATATGTAGCACGACTTGTGATTAAACTGCTAGCAGAAAAATAAAGAGATATTGGCTAGAGTTATCGACGACGAATCACATTAGTTCCGTAAGTTATTGTCTTCTAATTTTCCATGTACGGATATTTGGTTTGTAGTTCATGACTTTCAATATTGATAGCAGCGACTCAAATTAAGTTAATGTAAATAATCTGTTTGAGACAATAGTATTTTGAATAATTGTTGAATTTGTTTTAATATGTAAATCGTCTCTTGTTATGCAAAAATGTCAACAGTTGTCACTTCAATTGTATATTTGATTTCTTTTTTAACAATCTATCATAAAAATGATTTCGAAAACACGATGACCAGTCTTAGCTAATCACTTAAGATGGGTCATATAGTTGGAGTAACAACCAGCATGTGAGTTCAGTTTTACGCTTTTGTTAATACGTTTTAAAGTTTAATGCCTATATTGATGATTTCATAATAATAATAGTACCAGCTTTCAGTTGTTATAGTGTCTGATATGATGGAACTAAATGTGTAATATATTTTCTAATTTATTGCTGCGGATCTAATACGCAGGTTCGACAAAGCATCATAGTTGTATTCGTTATACTTGATCATCTACCTTCCTCTTGATACATTGCATAGAAAAGGGATTATTGTCATGTTATTAATTTTACCAGCTGCCAACGTTCTCCAATAATCACCAATACGTCTTTGAACGTTTTATTTAACTTTATAAGCAGCAACTGTATATCAAATATTCCAATTTAGGGGTGCATTGTTTAATCTTGCTTTGACTTCCTATCAAATAAACAGCTTTTTGACCTCTGATATCTCTAGTCAACATTTAACATTGTCACAGATCAAAATGAAACTTTCTTCAATTATTTACATGCACAATTTTGAAGAATTTGATATAATAAATAATAATGTTTACAACGGATACATACTTTATGCTGTCCATTGATTGAGTCTCATATTTGCAAATGACGGGACTCCTCGACTCAACATGGACATAAAAAGATAATATTTAGTAAGGACTACATTGTATAGAAACATTTTCTTCAGTTATCGTTAGATTATAAATAAAAATCAACAATCACATCACCGAATACATTGATCAGTTATACAGATTAATCTTAATTGATTCCCCATTTTAATGTATAAACCAGTCAACACATTTTCACATTCTAGATGATACATTTTTGCTAAAACATTTCTATTGGTAATCTGGGCTAACATAATTGAACATAATTTATTGAATCATGTTCTGGCAAATTTGTAACTGTTTGAAGTAAATATATTTTTAATTATCAAAATTATCACAGGATGTTTCGTTTTGCAGATTTTTCTAAACTCATCGAGTATGTTAGTATCATTTTTAACAAATATTTTTTGATAATACAGTCGTACCTTTAAACATGTACTTAGGTATGAATTCGTCCTTATCATATATATATATATATATATATATATATATATATATATATATATATATATATATATATATATATATATATATATATATGTCTACTACAGTCAACTGAACCTAACATTTTCTCAGATCAAATAAACGTTCTTTAATCATTTAAATGTATATCTTTAAAGAATTTAATATCATTCGTAATAATGTTTGCAATGGATACATTTTTTACGCTATCAAATAATTTTTTCTCACCGTTTGCAAATGACTGGTCTTCAAGACTCAGAATGAACTTAACAAAGATAATTTTTAGTAATAACTGTTCTGTATTTATTCAGTTATCGTTACACTAGAAAAAAGCGCCAAAATATCAATAGTCAGATAACCGAATAGTTTGATTCATCATACAGATCAATCTTAACTGATTTTCCAGTTTAATGCATGAAACAGTCAACACATTTTATATAAATACTCCGTTTTCAAATAAGAAGAGTTTATTATAGAATTGTTACGAGTATACATAATTGAAGCTAATTAATTGCATTTTTTTACGAAAAGAATACCCTGAAAACATATTCGAATTTGTTTATGTTTCACAATGTTGTGCATTTAAAACGAAATGTAATTTTGCACATTGTTTTATATTAGACTAGTGCAAATTTATAGGTGCATACAATCGATAAAGATGCGTTTTTTCTCAACGTCAAATTAGGATTTATGGTCTGCTGTGTACAGATGCAATTATATATTTTCATTTTCTGTAGTAGTTGATATCACAAAAAGTATTCTTCGAGATCAATAAGCATTAATATTGGTATTGTCCATTGACATTAGTGTCCGTGAAATTTGTTATTGTAAATGTCACAAATGCCCGTTAAATTTGGTCCTGTTTGCTTTGACAGGTGCCATTAACATCGGCCTTAGCTTTCTTGGACAAGATATCAATTAAATTAGACCTTGAATTTTCACACAAATGCCCATTTAGTTTAGCCATGTTCCGTGGGACAGATTCCCCCAATGGGTCGTTTTGTACTTTGTGAATATCCTCTTTGTACAACGAAAATACAACGTTGGTGTTATTTGTTTGTCATTTCAATGTTTCAAGTCAATTAGTGAAATATTTACGTAACCATGAGTTTTGAACAGTTATCTTCACAGTCGATATTTGACTCATCATCACCATCTTTATAATATTATTATTGATAGTGATATTATTATAATTAGTATTAAACAGCTTCCGATTTCACTTGAGCTTTTCCATTTACTCAAATCAGGCCTCTGCTATGGGCTAAAATCTCTTAACCCAAAGCAGAAAAGGCACATAATGAGAATCTTTGAAGAGCTTTTGATCAATATATAGTACATAACTATTCAATGGCTTTACTGTCTGTGGAAGGAGCTAGGCAGGTTTTAAATTAGCCAAAATTTGGCTAAGGATTCCTGTTGCCATACTCAGTGATGCTGGTACTCAACTAATGTCCTTTTAGCCCAATTTGGCTAATTCCTATAAAGCTGTTCTTCACACTCTTAGGCTGAAACCAAATCTTCGCTAAATGAATTCTTAGCCAAAATTTGGCTAAGGATTCCTGTTGCCATACTCAGTGAGGCTGGTACACAACTAATGTCCTTTTAGCCCAATTTGGCTAATTCCTACAAAGCTGTTCTTCACACTCTTAGGCTGAAACCAAATCTTGGCTAAATGAATGCTTAGCCAAAATTTGGCTAAGGATTCCTGTTGCCATACTCAGTGAGGCTGGTACACAACTAATGTCCTTTTAACCCAATTTGGCTAATTCCTACAAAGCTGTTCTTCACACTCTTTGGTTGAGACCAAATCTTGGCTAAATGAATGCTACACATTTGCCTTTATTACGGATTTAACAAGTGGTTTTTATATGTACATAATAATGATGTTGGTGGGAAATAGACTCACCCATAGTATAAATAATAATAATAATAATAATAATAATAATAATAATACTAATAATAATAATGAGGACTTTGTATAGCACCTAATCTTTAGAAGCTTTAAGCATTTTACAACATCTATAATGATTTGACTACAAAAAAACACATGAAACTATAAAACAAAAAAAACATGCTGAAAATATTTAAGGTAGGAGACAACATTAAGTCTTTAAGTTTGATTTTGCAGTTGACATGTTTTTCAGAGTTTTAAGAGACTCTTAAAAGGGATTACAGTGTCTTTGTGTCTAATTTCATTTAGCAATTCATTCCAAGTTGTTGGGCCCTGGTAGCAAAAAAATGTTGTACATATGACTTCGTTTTCATAGTGGGAATAATGAGTATATGATTGCCAGAAGAAGATCATAAGTATCTTGCTAGTTTGTACACATGGGAGAGGCCAGATAGGTAATGCTGGACTGGAGTCCATCAGTGAAATGTAGCAGTCATTGTATGGTACAGAGCAGTGGGGAGGTTTGCTTTATTGAGATGTGTGTTCTGATCATGTTACTCTAACATGGCACAGTGTTAGTACATAATGTACATTAAGCATAAAACCCACATACAGTGACAGTGCTAGGGCCTTACTTGTTAGAGTTGGGTTAGAAATAAATCAGTGAATGAAATGACTGTATTTTTATCACACCAATGATTTTCATCATTGAAATTGATTTAATCAAACTAGAATTTCGGCAAAAATTATAAAACCTACAAACTTTATCAAGTATTTAACAGAGAGATGGACCAACAGGAAGATGGATGTGTTCAAAATCTAGAGAAAACCAAACTATTAAAACAAATATTTAAATATATAACAAATTTTATTATTAAAGAACATATGACTGAAATGGTGTACATTGTAACAACTTTTACTTTAACATAAAAGATCTCTTTTCAATAAGTCTTTTTATGCCTATCGGCAATTTTCTTGAAGCAGGAAATTCGAATCCCCCTGGTAAAATATTGCTGACTGATATTGTCAGCTGTTTACATGATGTCAGTGACACCTTAAATTGCTTTGTTCTGTATAATCTAATTGTAATCTCAGCAGGCGCAACTTCCATGACCTGACCGATTTGAATGATAGTTGCATCTGCAAGGTACAAAACATGTCTCCCAACATCATATCTTTTCTGTCTGCTCGTTCAGCTCGATGTCTGCCTGAGACTTGTTGGGTTATGTATACCTGAAAAATTTGGATCAGTAATTTTTGAATGAATTTTATTTATTTTAAACTAAACTAAGCAAGTCTTTTGAATGATTGTTTTACTGTCATAATAGATGAAATTAATATAAAAAATAATAAATAATGTTCAAATTTCATTGCAATTTAGTTGGAAAATTAACACTCAGATTCTTATTTTTAAATATCATAATAGGTATCATCATTCTGTGAGATATAATTGAGAGTTGCACATTCAATTTTCATTAATTCTTGCTAAATCAACTTTCTAACTCATCATAAACCATTAGATGTTTACTGGCACATTTTATTTGAAACATTAAATCATTGTATCTGTATTGTATCAATATTACATAATTGTTTGAATGTAACAGTCTTCAGAGGAAATATTTAAGTATTCACTCCGGTGCTTTTATAACTGGTATTTCCAAGTTTAACATGACATTTCATTTAAAAGGAGAAGTTGAACAAGCTATTTATTTGCTTCTTATAAAATATCCATAAAACAATGCATGTCTTTCAGAGATAAATGTTTAGGTACTAAACCATGTTTATTTTGGAACAATTGCCCATTAAATTTGACTGTAGTGTTTCATGAGAACAGATATTTGTTTGGAAAATGTACTCTTCAGTTTGTCCAGATGACTAAGTAATGATTAAAATCTTTAAAAGAACAATATATATATATATATATATATATATATATATATATATAATTTGGCCATCTACATATCCATAAAAATAAGTGTTCTACATCTCCCTCCCCCACACAAGTAAATTCATATTTTTAAAATTGATTTGAATTGTATTAAAAATGGTCTGGTCATAAACACATACCGAAAATCATACATGTTTATTTATATTTGTCCAAAATCTGATGAGCATCTATGACAACTAGATTTTGATATAAACTAAGTCTCAAATGTTAAAGGACTGATTTAACATTTAAATATGGCTTAAATTGTGTACAACTCTCTTTATCTGATTTCTGATGCATATAACATTCCTTCAGATTTAAATTTGTCAGATTTATGGTGTTATTGTAATGGTGCTGATGGATATGACAGTTTCAATGAAAACACTAATCTTGTTGTGTACAAGGAAGGTGTCTGAAAAATAACAAATATGACTTTATATTCCATACATACCTGCATAGAGTCTTGTCATTGACCTTGAAAGTCTGTGTTTTTGTATGTTTATATGTCACTGCACATTTTCGGATGATGCTAATGAGTACTGTCATCCGTTTAGGTCCTTCCGGTAGTATATGCAATTTTTGTCACCAGACTAAAATGTCCTCCATTGTAAAGTTGTCATTGCAATGACTATTGCATCCACATGCCACAGATTTTTCCTTTTCAATGAAAGTTAAATCTAATGCAGCTCTTCTTCTTTTCCCATTGAAATCTGCAACATATGGCATTTGAAATTGTCTTCAGATTTTAGTATGCAGACAGATTTTAAAACAAACATTAATGTTATGCATATGATGACGCTAGTAATTTTGTGATGTTTTCATACTAATGCATATATTTAAACTGCTTAATAATTTCTATCGTTCTGTTTTTCTTTTAATATAATTAAGCTACAGAGCTTTATTAAGATTCAAAGAAGATTTACTGAAAAAGTCAAATAAAATTAGAAGAATTAATTAATGATACTAAAATGATTTTAATGCAGTAAAATTAAATAATTAAGCATATAAACATCCATAACTAATTAGCCTCAAAGTTATTTTGGTTAAGTAGCTGAATAATGCATGACTGAAATGAAAATATGTTTCACTATACCATTTCAGTGCTTTATTTCCATGCTTTAAGTTTGTAATCTAAGTGGCAATTACTGTAGTAGTAGTTGTAGTAGTAGTAGTTGCTGTTCTTGCTGTGTAACAAATACAAATTGTAATTTACCTAAATTAGACATACAAGATGGCAACCGTTTCTGAACAAATCTTGTTGATGGGAGACCGATATCTGCAAGATAAAAAATTTAAGTCTCAATCTGTTAGTTCTTGCTGCAGTCTTTAATTCACCTAACATACCTTTTAAATGTTACGCAACTATCATTCTGAGTTTTCTTTTCCTACTGCTGATTATAACTAAATATTTGAATGCATTTATGCCAATAGCATTTTACTTATAAAAATACTGATATCAAGAGTATATTCTCTATTATTTTAAAAAAAATACATAGTAATTATTCAAGTAGACATCTGGACCAGAGAACTGTTGATAGCCAGTAAGTGTCAGGCTCAATAATCAAAATGAATTCCATCAGTGGTCACCAGGCAGGAGTTTTGTGATGGAAACTAAAAATGCTATTCAATTTTTTTAAAAATCTTTGCAGTGAACTGAAAGATAAATAATTCCCTTTTGTTATAGCATTTTCCATCAGAATCTGAATCAGATTTATGTTCAAAACTTGCTGTTATATTATAGTATGCAGAGAGAAAATATTACAGCGGGAAAAAAACATTTTAGTACTTGCAACATAAAGATTATGAAAACAAAATAAAATCTACGAGTTTAGGAGTGAATATCTTTAGTCAAAATATGTAAATCTACTGGTCTGAAATATTTTACATGTAATGCTAAAAATATCTTTAGAAAATTTTACACTTAAATTTGATAAAATGTAATACATGCTCATAGGGTCAACTTCACAACATAAATTTACAAAACTATGCCAAATCTAATTCATACTGAGTATGCTCTGATTAGATGTGGGCTATGCTTACTGAATGGAATAAAAATCCCTGAATAGTTTAATAAAAGTGCCTAATACTGAAAGATAATTTAACATAATATAACTATGTACTATTGTTTATATTATGTTTGTTTTATTAACCTAAAGAATGTTTACAAATTAGCAATTTAAATCTATACACACCTTTGTTGAACTCATTTCCAAGAAGTTTTCTGTACAAGTCCTTGTCCATTGTCTTCACACTTTGGACATATCAGTTGAAGTCTCTGGTAGCAAGAAAACTAACCTTATTTATACTGCTGTAACTGGTTGAATGTCTTCTATCAGTTCTGCCTCTATCAAGGCTATTACATGCCCAGCAGGCAACTTTTAAGCACTCAGCAAGATCAATGAAAACCTGTCATGATCAAAGGAATTTTACACCAAGAGCATGGCCTGGAGAGAGCCATACACTGACTCAAAAATAAGGCACTTGGTTTTATGAATTGTGTTACTTGTCCAGCTATCACAGTAGAGTATGCAAACTCCATGATAATACAAATTCAATAATGTTAGATGTTTAAATGCTGATGATCATACCTATATTTATAGGCATATTCTTAATGACAGCTTCTGTGTAGACTGAAAAGCCAAATGTTATGGCATTTTCTGTCATTCCAAGTGTTTGAAATGTTTTCAATATGGCACCAAAGAATCTGGTGCAAATTTCAGTAACCTTATTTTAAGTCTTTACTTTTTTCTTTTGAAAAAAGGATCAGCTTTCTAAATATTTTGTAAAGTAAATTATTGCATCCACTATCAACTAATCCTAGCCAGCCAGACACACAGAGATATATCATATTCCACATATTTCCATCAAATTTGTGTATTGTGAGTCTTTCATGATTAATTTAGATAAATGCTACTAAGTTCATGAATATATGTGGGAAATTATCACTGAGAATAACGTTAAACTAATCATCAATCAAGTTATCATGGATGGAATATCCTCAGATATTATATAGTAATCACAATAATGTAGATCAAGTATTATCTTAATAGTATAGTTTTACTGTTCCAGAATTTGTTTCATTACAGCCCATTCAAAACTTGGACATGATGTCTTTTTATAAATAAGCAAAACTGAAAAAAATGAAAATACTAGTAATCATGTAATTTACACAACTGCTGCTAGACAATAAAAATATATGTGCTGCTCTTTAGCTTTGGAGGCAACACAGATAACAATAGCATGATCCTATTTCCATTCATGTTTCAACCTTAAACAGTTAACCAACCCACCAATAAACATGGTCACATTTTAGACTGAAGTCTTCATAGACCTGATTATAATATTCTATGGTCCATCCTTGTATCCCACGAACTTGCATCAGCTAACTACTGCATTGTATGCTATCTGAATGTATCAGTTCCTTCACCTTTACTTGCTATTAAAAGACACCTCGATGTGATAAATAGAACCAAACTAATGCATGACATCCAAGCGAACCTAACAACTTGCTTACCTCCTACAGTAGAAGAACTCAATAACTGCCTGTGTTCATTGCTTGAAAACATCTCAGCCATCAAGTGCAGAGTATCAATTCAAAAGTGTTCTCCATGGTATAGCAGTGTTAGGGACCAACTTTGCACCATTAAAAAAGACCACTGTGAAGTGGAGAGGCTTTGACTTTCCAACAGACTCACTTTCATAAGCTAATCTATGAAGCTGCCAAGAAGAATGTCACAAACATAGTCCATTTAGCCAAATTATCCCACTACAGTATTTCAGCGACAACAATTAGCAGCACATGGATTAATTTCTGACAGTTGTGATGATGAGTGCACCAAAGTCATGTGAACTTGATCTAATTCCAACATCACTGCTGCTTGAGTGCTTTGATCCAATATTGCTTTTACTAACTGATGTTATTAAAACCTCTCTCTCATTAGAGGAATTCCCATTATTTTTCAAAACTGCCAGTATAAAACCTTCTGCTGAAGAAACTAACATTCAACTTTAATGCTTTAAAGAACTACTGACCAGTATCGAAACTCCCGTTCATATAAAAAATCTTAGAAAAAGTTGTTCTGACCCAGCATATATCTCATCTGAATTCAAACAGTCTTTATAGCAATGTACAGTCTGCATATCTCCCCTGCCACAGTACTGAAACTACACTTCTGAAAGTAGTTAATGGCATTCTCTCTGCTTTGGATAGCGGAAAGATTACATTCCACACACTCCATGATTTGTCTTCAGCATTTTACACAACAGACCATGATATATTAATTCAATGTAAAAAGCATGTATTTGTCATTCACAACACAGCCGTTTTTTGGTTCAAGTCTTAACCTATAAAGCAAGCAACCTATCTTCCCAGATGTGAAAATGCTTCGGGCCTTGTATTGTTTATATACTTGTAAGGTGCCCTTTTATAAAGTTTTGGTGTTTATATGATATGAACAATTCAACCTAATTTTTTTCACAACCCATATCAATGTTGAGTTTATAGTGTTTGCATTGTTATAGTTGAGATGAGCAGTTGAGAAAAAAAAATAAAGTCACACGTGTATTTATAAAAGGAATTAATTTTATAATTTATCTGCAATCAATATTTATCAACACATTGCATTGAAGACAGTAGTGCAGTGGATACTCAGCCATGGGTGTAAACATAATAACATATTTCTCTAACAGGTGTTGAAGTTAACTACAGATTGTACACACTTTTCAAAGTAATTTTTATACCAATTGATCTGATTGCTACACCTGCCTCTACTGGTAATTTCATAATGCCTAATTATCATACAGGATAATTTATTTTCTTATCATGTAAATATTAAAATAAGCCTATGATGCATTTGATAAATAGATTATTAACATATAGTTCATAACATTATCAGACCCACTTTAAAATTACATTTGTTAATTGAATTTACATGTCAAGATTATTAAAATATACATCTACAGTCCTTTCAAATATTGTTCAATCAAGATTCAGTTAGTTTGTTTATTTACTCATTCAGCTACCAAAAAATTAGCCAATGAGAATTGTAGTGAATGTTATGTGCATACAAAATTTGCACCAAGATCTGTATAATCTTTTCCCTTGTGCTCAAATTTGATGAATTATGATTATGTCAGTGTACTGCTTTGTCCAATCATATGGATATATGAAAATCCATTTTAATATCTTGACTTTGTTGTGACATGCATATAAAGTTATATTTTAAAAATTGTAGAAATTTTCATCTAAACCAAATCCAAATAATGAAATAATCTAGGATCCATAACTTTGGTCAGAGACTGTTAGCTGCAAGCAAGTGGTTCATAGGGCATCATTAAAGGTTTGTTTGGCTATAAAGCCTTGCCATCATGATTAGATTATTCAAATGTGTAATTAACCATGCTCTCCCAAGTGATTTTGGCTGTGAAATTTGAATTAGAGATGGTGATAATCAGGATGAACCTTGTTACATGTCCAACTGTTAGCACTGGGCTACATGAAAGGAAAATCTAAATGAAACTTGAACAGTCAAATTTTGTTCTAAATTTCTTGTGTTCCAAGTACTTTTTGAGTCTCTTCAAAATAGTTATTGAAGAGCCACTATGGGTTAGATACTTAGTTAATAAATAAATGGTGGATTATTATACTGTCATAATACAAATTATAATACTCAATCTTTACTTATTTAAAAGATAGGTAGATAGATACGTAGGTAGGTGGGTAGACTAAATCAAGATAAAAAATTTAATATCTCGCATAGAAATAAATGCAGAATGCAAATGATTTTCAAAGTTAACGTTTGGGCATTTATGTGCAATTAATGAAATTGTGAGACTCTGTCTTTAGCAAATTGTGGGAAGTAAAATCCCAAATTGATTCAATATGTGATTCTTTCTTATTGTACATTTTGCCCTCAATATGTTTGACCCATTAACATAGTTTTGAGAAAATTGGAATAGTGATGCATATTTCATGATATATTCTTATTTTCATCAGTTATATATTTCAAAATTCTAAAGTTTTTTTAATTTATCAAACGGTGTTAAAAAGAAGTTTTCATTTTAATATTTTGGTCCTTTCCAAAACACACCAACAAATATAAGGAACAGTTATCATATGTTTACTTTTGTTCACATTGTTTTTCATTCACACATTCTCATACATTTTCAGTGATCTGTTGCTACATAATAAATTATATATACTGATAAAACACACATATTAATGAATAATTATTAACTTCACAAATTACTTTCATTAATTGTTCAATAAATGTCAAAGTTCAATTCACTATGTCAAAATGTATAAAGATTTGTAAATTTCATGATGCAACAAGAAAAAAGAAACAAATGAATTTGAATTTCACATTCAAGCAGGCACTCACCAGTTATTATGTACTTTTGAGAGAGTAGTGTATATTAGGTGAAGTTGTTTGCATAGAAGCTACTTTGTGTATCGTGGCTGACATTTCATTAAAAAGAATATCTATTGGTAAGCCAAAAGCAACAAACCTTTCTCTAATATCAAGTAAACAACATGAAGTATACTAACAGGCCATATCATTTTAAGTACATAAGATATTTTAACTAAAAAGAAATTCTACAGAACAAAGTTCTTAAATCTGAAAAGGATAAGTTACCCAATTTTGTGTAAAAACAACAAGTATGACAGTTGCAAAATACTCTTATTTAATGACTGGATATTTGGTTTACTATTTCTTTAATATTTTTGCATTTCTATTTCTATCAACTTTATTAAATGACCTTTGATTGTTTGTGTTATTTTTTATTTCAGAAATGACCTTTGCTCTTTCTATTTATTTTTCTCTCTCTTAACGACAATATATGAACTTTCTTTTTTATATATATCATAAGCCTTAAAAATAAAATGTTCACTATCAAATAGAATATCTCAGCAAATCCTAGTAATGTAATGATCTATATCAGATATAAGAATTTTATAATAAACGCAGCAGATGACTCATTGAGAATTGCGTCTATGAATAATAATAATAATAATAATAATAATAATAATAATGCTTTATTTATGGAGGGTGACTCATTAGTAAAGGACTATTCTCCCTTGAGACCCTCTTAAGGAAAGTATGAAAATGCACATTATATGAAGATATCAATAATTAGTGAGGGGCCCAGATTGGCCGAGTGGTCTAAAGCGCTGTCCGTTATGGATCACTGCCATCTCACCTCTGTCTGCGTGTGTTCAGGTCTAAGATTTGGCTAATGTAGTTATGTGAGTAAGCTTGCCGGTAGCTTCTCGTGGGTCGGTGGTTCTTTCCGGGGGGTTTCCGGGTTCTTCCTATACCATTAATACTGGCCGCCATGTATAGCCTATATTGTGCTTAAAAATGGCGTTAAACCATACAAAACAAAACAAACAATAATTAGTGTCACAGTCTACACAGAAGCTGTCATTAAGGAAATACCTATAAATATAGGTATGATCATCATCTATAATAAACACATGCATGCTCATGATATCTCGTTTAAAGTACTCTAATATTTATTCCATACAACTGTACCAGAATATTGAAAACTCTTTTTGAATTGCTCTGTTCTTGGTTTTGGTACTAGAAGGTTTCCATGTGATATTATTCTCAACTGGTATTTTGTTGAAAAAGGCCTGAACAAGTCCTGAAGATATTCTAGTGCAGTTCCATGTAGACATTTATATAAAAGAACTGCCTTGTGAAAAATCTATCCTGTCATATTGCTATGGGTTGGAGATGTACTGAATTACCTGAAGAAAATGAGGAATACTCAATATATCTATTGCAAGATACACATTTTACTAAATGACAGGAGACATATTAGATAATCTTGGGGTTACCAATATATAATTTCTTTTGCATTCAGATTCAAGGGGAGAAGCTATTGTATTGAGCAATAACTTTAAGTTGGCTATACACAGATGCAAAGTAGATGCAAACAGCAACAATATAGTTTTAGATACTTCAGTTCAAAATTACATGTTCAAACTTATGAACATTAATTGTCCTAATTGATGTTTATGATGAATGTATTCAAATTTATTTCTGATGAGAAAATAATATAGATTCAAAAAGATCCACTTGGAGAAAGAATAAACCTATCAAGCGGGCAAGGTTAGATTTCTTCCTAGTGTCAGAAACTCTTATTACAATGGTAATTGTTTAATTTTCAAAGATTGCTATTAAGGGAAAATATTATTTAAAATAATAGCAGAATTGAATTGCTTTCAAATGAGTAACAACAATAGTTACTTTATAAAATTTGTAATGAGTGAATGCTTAATGTGCATATTCTGTAATGAGTTTAGAATTAGAATATAATACTATATACTGATGTTAACAACTATTCTCTGTAAAGTTATGAACATTTATAATTAACTGTGAAGAAGTCATGGGTTGGATCCGAGCAACTGCTGGCGTTGCATGGGAAATAGTACAAAAACAAAAAAACAATGTCTACTGAATGAAATTAGACAAGTCATATATATATATATATATATATATATATATATATATATATATATATATATATATGCCATCTTTTATTGTGCTATTATTATTTCATTGATAATAAAATAGCACAATAAAAGATGGCATACATAGGCATGGTTTTGATTATGTATTAATTAATAAAACATTGATCAGTTTATGCACTGCTATAAATATCTTTATATTAATTACATCAAAGCCCATAGGATAGAGAGATAATAATGTCTTAAAGACAGTAATCTAAAGAGAACAACATGTCTTAAAGTTGTAGATTTTTCATATTCGAACATTATTTCAGCTTTTATATTTTCTATTTTTCGAAACATTAACACATTTAATTTTTATTTAATCATCTGCAATTTGTTCTCAGTCACTTATGATAAGATTTGTTAACCCAATCATCAACATAATTATTCAAAGGAATATTATGTTTTTCCCAATTCTTGGATGGGTTACATATTTTTCTAAATGGTAACATATTGCACAGTTTATGTGTGGAAGCAGAAATGATTTTTGATACCATATAGTACTGCATAGAGGGAACTTAATCATTGTCACATAATATCCCATGGTTAAGTAACACTATAAGACATGCCTCCAAATTTGACTGCACCCAACATTTTAGAATGATAAAAAAATAGTACTAATATGCTATAAAAATGGGACACTAATGGTGCTTTAAAAATAGGATAACCATATTTGATTTGACAGTTTAGGTACCTTAACATCGTGGTTTTATTGAAAAAGGTCTCAAAATATCCATGATTTTATACATGCTGGATGACAAGCTGGTGTTCATTATACATAAGTCTTGCCTGTATCATAAAGACCTAATCCCCTCCCCTCCTAACAATTTCCTTGGTAACAATTTAGCCAGGTGATTTTCTTCCTGCAGGAAAATAATCAGCCCTGACATCCTCACTCCCTACCTCTCTCTCTCTCTCTCTCTCTCTCTCTCTCTCTCTCTCTTTACGCCTCTCTTTCCTTCATAAAACTGCCCTTTTTCTTATTTCTCTATTTATCTTCTTGTATCTTTCTTCCTCTCTCTCTCTCTCATCTTTGTCTTTATGTTTCTTTTTTCTGTATTCCTCTTTTTCTTTTCTGTCTTCCTCTTGTGTTCCTCTCACTTCCACTGTTTTTATGGCTCTCATCTGTCTTACGCTCTTCTTCCTATATCAGTCTTTCTCTATTGCTTAATCTCTCTCTCTTCTCACTTCTTTCATCCACTGCAAATTGTATGAGGTGAGGGTAATTGTATGTTTTAAGCTACAAGTGAAGACAGCTTCAAAATTTCCTGAAATAGTATTGTCAGACATGTGCTCCACAATGATTACTAAATCACTTAGAAATTACCACAAAAAACAATGTAAATAAGTATTTACAGGACAGGAATAAGTAAAGAAATAATGTGTGGGCAGAAGATGCCAAGATTATGAGTGCAACATCATTGATCTCTACTGACATTTATGTGTATAGTATCTGTTGATCCAATTTCCAAGGAGTTACCCAGTATTATTTGTTGAGGTACCCATCATATATTTCCTTGGACACTTTCACTCACTTTAGATTTTTTTTACAAAAACTTGCAAATGACCATGTGTGTGTGTGTGTGTGTATTTTGGATTTTTATATTTAGTTTAAAGTGATGTACACCACTCATGCATAGCCCTGCAGACATGTAACATCATGTCCCACCCAGTCACATTATCCTGGCACTAGGCCGACCATTCTCAGAACTAACCTCTTAATGGTGAGCACCAAGTGAGGCAGATGCTAGCACCATTTGTATAAGTCTTTGATATAACTCAGCTGGGGTTTGACCCACAACCTCCCACATCACAAGTGGATGCTCTAACCACTTAGGTCATCAGAATGGTCCCCATTTTAATGCATTGTAAGTTTGCTAAGAAGAATCAGGAAGATTCTTTAACAGTTGTGTCTTATACTATGCAAGTGACTGTTGAAAATCTATTAGTCCGAAATTGTAACGTCTTTTAACTGTAAAGGTTCATTTGAAATCATCCATATATGAGATTTTGTAAAGTAAACATATACCTGCATTATATATCAAATGTGGAAAAGGAAAAGAAACTAATTGCAGTTAGGAGAAATAATCAGCTAATTGATCATGTACTCCCATGCACAATATATTGTATGACCTTTAACATGCATGGTATTTCCATATGTTTAATACTAAATAGATTATGTATATGGAACTAATTCATAATAGTGGGGGGGGGGGAAATCAGCTAGATAGATCTGCCCTCCTCCCCCATTTGTTAAAGGATCCATTATGTTGTGATATCTCACTTATATGCTTTAAGTGTATTACCAAAGGGCGCATTAATAAAAATAAATGAATTGGTTGAATGGGGAAAAGAATGTGATAGCTGAATCTACCCAATTTCCAATTGCTAGCAGACTCATTACATATATACCGGTACATGTTGCATTCAGCTTATTACCAAAGTGTCCATGATTGAAAAGAAATTAATTACTTTAGGCAAGGGAGTAGAAGTTAGAACTAGAGGGGGAAACTAATGAGTTGTAAGGGAGGTGGAAATAAATAATTAGGGGGTTGGGGTGGAAGATCTTGATGTTACAGTCTATAAAAATTGCTGGTTAAGAAAAGGAAAGTGGAATAAGCTATACAATTTTTTAGATTGATGTTGCATTATAATTAAAGGATTTTAAAAACAATGATTTGTACATGGTTATAATTTGTGCAAATTGTGAGATCAGCACTTTGACTATGGGCATTTCAGTATTATATAATTTGTTTATCTTGCACAAAGCAAGATATCATCCAACAAATCATCACTGATAATCCAATCAGCATAGCTTCAACAGCTCCAGTTCATGACCATTAATATCAAAGACCAGACTAATAAGCCATGTGATCCAACTCCAAGATCAAAAGTCAGAAGTTCTATACAGACATTGGACTAAGGCATGTCTTTGAGAGGTTAAATATTGTATGCCCACCTAGAAATGCCAGTAGTAGCAGCACACACTTGAGCCAGGAAGTAACACAGTTTAAGAATGTCATCAGTTTATGATTTTCATGAAGAAGATGAAACAGAGAAGGGGCATGAAACAGTAGAGGCTGGTGTGACAGGAAAGAGTAAGTACAGTTAATATTGTTTTTAATGAACGCTATATACAACAGAATTTCTTAAAATATATCGAGACACTTCATGATTAAAAGCCTTTACACAGAAAATAGAAATTACTGAACTATATTTCTACCTGAAACAATTTTAAAATAAAGATTTGTTTCTGTATACAGTGTCATATAAACAAGCAAATTAAAGAAAGCATGATCTTTCATTTTGAAATTTCAATGAAAGGTTTAATTTTCAGTAAATAATAATAATTAGTTCAGGATAGATACACAAGGAAACAATGCAACAATCAAACAACCAGCCAGCATTTTTTGCACTGTAATAAGCTGTTTCAGCTCCTTAAATACTTTTCTAATTGATTTAAAATCCGCAATATGTTAGTAAAATGTTCAGGTTTTTTCCAAGAAACTGACAAGGTTATGTATTAAGTATGTTTTTATTCATTTTAACTTCTTCTTCAAATAATAATAATAATAATAATAATAATAATTGTACTGTAAAGAGAAAGGAACATTCCTAATGCTGTTATTAATTGACACATAAAATATCTCATTTTTTTGTAGGGTCTGATAGCTGTTATATCTACACTAAGGATATGCTCTCCTTCAGCACATGGTCTTTGACTCTCAGCAGACAAGGAAAGATTTGCATAAATCTTAATGACACAGATATTGATAATTATGTAAAAGTGAAATGTAAGTATATTTCTATATTTTACCAGACAATATTACCAAAATGTTTTTTTTCTATGGATATGTATTGCTGTTAAAACTGCAGATTAACTGGAAATGGTATTAATTTTTAACATGACAGAAAATATTCAAAATGTCTATCCAGACATGCAATAATGACAGAATTATGTTATTTATTGACGGGTTGTATGCAGCAGTTCTAATCTCTGCTGAATACTTTTTCAAACCATAGTATTAAGTTTTGACCAAATCTCATATATATATATATATATATATATATATATATATATATATATATATAGATGTATGATATATTTTTACACCAATATGCAATTTTGTGAGCCAGAAAAATTCAGAATTCAAATTGATTCATTGCTGAGTAGTGACTGAGAATCCAATCTCTGAAATTAATTACACCACTGTTCACTAGAGAATCAAGTTGCTGTTCACTTGCTGACTGTGACTAGGTACATTCCAAAGAGTCAGGTTATAACAGTCTTAGTTGCTGAGACCTATATTGATAGTCACACACACACCCTCCAAATATTGTGTGAACATGATCACCTTTGAAGTTCACATTGTTAAGATAATTAATTTTTGATACACATGTACAAAAATAGAAACACTAATCAAAACTAATTTAATACTAGTATTAGAAGATTTAAATATTCTATAATTGATTATCAGTTGCCAACATTATGTGTTTGTCAAAAACTTGATCTGTCATTCACATCAATCTAATATATTGCATTCAAATTTCTCATCTCAAATGTGACCATACAACACAATTAATTATGAATTCAGATTTGTACAAGGAACATTTTGACAAACATAAAAATATAAAAGTTATGCATGTCAGGTTAAAGAAGTCTTTGGTTTTAAATTTGACTTAAAATAAATCATGTTCATTTTAGTTGGACTTTGCAGAATTGTCAATATTCTAGTTTTAACAGTCAATCTCCTGATTTATCACATGAAATATATGCATGAAAGAGATTAAGAGAGGGTGATTTAAGAGAAGTTGGTTTCAGATAGTGTATGTATAAGTTTAGAATTGAAGATGCTATTAAATCTTTTCTTACAGATCCAGATATAAATTACAAGTTTGGAACAGTTGAAGAATGTGGACTAATAGTAGTGATGAAACATGTATAAAGGTAATTAACAAAAGCATATTAAATTCTCTTTTGCTCATATACATTGCAAACTATCTTGTTTAAAATGGTCCATACATTAAAACAGTTTGAACTAGACAATTTATGATCAGTACATATATATTATATTGTATACTTGATGTGAAGAAGCTGCACACCTCTTTTCATGGGTTGAGCCATTTGCATGTCTCCAAATTCCATTGAATTATTCATTTTTACATTTCATCAATGATATAATTTTTATTTGTAGCCTGATAGCAAAAATTCCAGTAATGAAGAATAATTATTTATAAAAGATAATGAAATTTAAGTAATAAAAATATAGATCAAATTTGTATATTTTTTTAATGTTTTCCTTTATATTGATGTATTAGTTGGAAACAGAATAATGAAATTAGTTAATGGTGGACTTGCTGGTGGATACATTTATAATCTGGGAAAGCTTTGTCACAAATGTATATGGACACAAACTGACCATTTTACATCAGTTTATTAATAAATTTTATACAATTAAGATCTGTAATAACAGTTTTCAAGGTGTGCATTTTTGGAAACTAAAATGTGTGGCAAGCAAAACTGAACTGTAATTAATCTAATCTGCAAGTAGCTAATTCAATAACTACTTAGTGTGTGATTATCAGTAGGTCATTGATTCCTGAGAATATATAGAGAACATGTGCAGAAAAATATGACTCAGTCATAATTGTATTAAAAACCAGTATTAACATGCATTTTCCATGTTGCCATAATTTGATTTTGTGCAGCATTTATAATACCCATGTTATGTTTATTTTTCTAATTCAGTGGATAATAAAGGATTGTTAATATGGAATACTTTGTGTATATGCTTTTGTGGATTTCATTGTCAGTATGCAAACAAACAAAAAAATTATAAATTGGCTCTTATGTGCATTGATCTTTTTATAGTGTATTGGGGGTGCTGGATTTACAGTGGAATTGCTTTGGACAGATCATGTCATGAGTACTACGCTGTTTTACAAACAGTTGGACTGCAACAGTGTCACATATTTCTGTGAAAGTCGGAGCACATTTTTGAAAGTAATATGCTTTTTCATCAGTAAATACAGTGTCTTTACATTTGATTTCTGTAATTATAAAGGAAAGTAGTCACAATGAACTCAAGAGTCTTCCAAACCTGATCTCTATAAGTATCACACCCACTGAAAAGTCTGGAATACAAAATCGGTTCCATCCACCAATAGCTTAACTCATCTGTACATCAATAAGAGTACCATATTTTGCTAATATTTTTAACTTTATAAACATTGATAAATATTTTTGAGGTTGCCATGAAAACAAGTTCCAAATTTTTCAAAATCTATTTGTGGCTTTTATTTCAGTCTGATCTTGTTAACTTATTAAAGTTATTATGCGGTTTGTCACACACACACACATGCATTAAAACTGTATTAAAGTTCTAGTACAGAGATTACCCCTGTGTGACAAAATCACAATGAAACTTTCAACAAATTTATCTGACATGCTTTGTTACAAGCTAACATTCTTGTTAGCATTGGAGTTCCAACTGAACCAGTGGCCTTGTGGTTAGAGCATCTGCCTTGGATGTGGGAGGTTGTAGTTTTGAACCCTTGCTGAGTTATACCAAAGACTTATAACAATGATACTAACAGCTGCATTGCTATTGCCCAGCATTAAGACATTAGTGTTAGAATTCATTGGCCTGGTGTCAGGATAATGTAAATGGGTGGGACAGCATGCCACATGATGGCCCAATAATAGAAATCACTATAAACTGTCACACACCAGACAATTCGTAATGATATGACTGAACAATTATTAAAGATATGTAAAGTATTAAAATCACGCAAACACTCTTTGGAATTCCTATTCACTTATTTTTTTAGTTCCCACCCACCCCTCCAACAACCATCCCTGAAGATTAACTGGTTTGTCCCTAACATATATTAAGTTTTGACTAAGATTATCCAAATTTAATGAGTGCACTGTACTTTTGTAAATAACTTAACATTTTACAAAGGGAATTCAGCTCTATGTGATGTTTGCGCTATATAACCTTTCAGCAACATCGACAAAAATAGTAAAAGTCTCTTTCTCAGACTATTTTACATTGCCTTTCTGCATGAAGCCTTGGTAGCATTTTTATAGGACTTCTAACTCTAGTCAGATGAGATTTATCATGAATATTCATGCACATTTATAGAAGACGATAATTCATTGATGTATTGACTACAGTAAATGCTTCTCTGAAAAGCTTTATAATGTTTTCTATTGGTAGGAATTTGAGTTTCTTTCAAAATACCAAGAAAGGCATTTTAATCAAATTATGATTGCTTAGCATGTTTTTTATTATCTCCAATATGATTATGTTTTTCAGAATGAGTAGAATGTTTTCATGCATGCGGCTCAGTCAAAGTTTCTTGGAACATTTGAGGTTGATATACAGACCCTGCATTGTTCATCAAGCAAAGCTGCTGTCAGAAGCATTGATCATAATTATGTCTGCAGGTTGTATATCAATGCAGAAGTTCTGGTACAAAATGGAAACTTCAAGGAATTTCCTCCTGCAATTGGAACTGTAGATGTTGGTGATGACTCATTAGAATTGAATTTCAAGTCTGAAGGTATCGTTGATATTGTTGATGGCAATCATACCTTAATTACTCAAAACAGACTCTGCGGAGAGTTCAAAGACATACAGAACCTGAGCAAAGTTTTACACAATTATTAATATGTGCATTTGAACTTGAAACAAAAAACCTTATGCCTGTGTTTACTGTTATAATTAAAGCTTCAGTCACTTGTCTTATATGATGTCAGATTTAAAAATAATTGGATTACCAGGATATATACTTGATAATATGCTTTTATTACTCTATCTGACCTAATTAACATAATCCAATATGTGCTTCCCATCTCTTTTTATGAAATATTCAAATAAAGACATAATACCAATTACAAGCGTTTCATTTATTCATTTACATTCTTATTGCATAGACAATTTGATGGTTGAAGAGATTATATATTTTAGCTGAACTTTATTTTTGTGCTGAAAATGTTTATGGTTCACTGAATAACAAAGCCAATTAAGCTATTTGTTACAAAGATTTATATATACAGGAAACACATTGGCCAAAGCGTACTGAATTTTAAAGTTCCACATGTAATGTCATGACATCATTTTATGGCAAAACTTAACCAAGCACAGATTGATTTAATACATTTCAGAAAGACTAGTTCTAAATTTACATTTATAATAAGAATTTCTAAATGCTATGTGATATTATCATTACAAATTTGGGTATTTAAAAACATTGTGGTACAGTTTTCAAAGACCACCCCTTCTGCCAAAAGAAATGGTCTCTCAAAACAGGTCACAATCCTACATAATCAATAAGTCTGTGTATGGAAATTATGGTCTCTCATAACAGTGGTATCAAGACAGGTTTTACTGTATTATTATTTTGATTCTCTATTCATTTCCTTGGGATTACAGCTCAGTAAAGGTGTATTTACTAGACTATTCTGATTCTCTAACCTTATAAGAATCACTGGGATGGTTTGGTAGTCTCCCATTCATTAAATTTGAATGTTACACTCTACGTTCAATGCTCAATTATGTACATTTTCAAATTACAAGTAACATTAGTAGCCCAACAGATGACCTTATATGCTGGATCAGTGCAATGTGCAAGGATTTAAGATATAGGCATGAAACAATATAATGAGAGAGGAAATGTGAGAGGATTGCAGCAGATAGACAGAAAGAGCAGAAATAATAGTTGGTCAAGTACATATAAGAAGATGGATATTTAGAAGGATTGATAACATATAAGGAAAACAAAGTACATTGCAAGATTGCAATTAACTGAACCATATACATGTAATTATAGACAGTTGTTGAAATCAGTTAGGCAGTTGAGATTGCAAATATTTTGTATTAAGTGTGACTGATTAGTCCCATGATGGAGAAAGAAACATGCTTAGATAATCACTTACACAGTACACAAGGATCCATGGGAGAAAAACTGGTCATTGATTAGGTGGTCAACATCTGCAGGCAAACTTGATAGAAACTAGAGCAAGGAAAGGATGGAGTTTTGAAGTAGGTGGCCACTAAACTAGGTTTTGAATGCTACTCCATGTGCAATTAAACGTTTGCCATACAGCATGAGTCTACTGTATAAACACTTGTTCTGAAAGAAGGAAAGATTATTTTTCTATTTTCCAAGCTTTGATTTTAATTTTTCCAAATGCTGGCTGATCATCCATTTGCAAAACATATTTCTCCAAAACTTTTGTTTTTGCCTAGAGGTCATAAATGTACATTATGGTATGAGACATTGAGGTGAATAGCCAAATGTTGCTAATTAATTGCTTTTACGCTTTTTGATTATAACAGCCATACATGCAGCTTGTACTAAATGCTGTTTTTCACACTAGCCAAATTTTGGTTAAGGATACATTTATTCAAAATCTGGTCTTTGCCTAAAAGTCATACAGTACATTATGGAAAGTGACAATATTGCAGTTAGCCAAATTTTGGCTAAGCATTCATTTAGCCAAGATTTGGTTTCAACCTAAAAGTGTGAAGAACAGCTTTGTAGGAATTAGCCAAATTGGGCTAAAAGGACATTAGTTGTGTACCAGCCTCACTGAGTATGGCAACAGGAATCCTTAGCCAAATTTTGGCTAAGCATTCATTTAGCCAAGATTTGGTTTCAGCCTAAGAGTGTGAAGAACAGCTTTGTAGGAATTAGCCAAATTGGGCTAAAAGGACATTAGTTGTGTACCAGCCTCACTGAGTATGGCAACATGAATCCTTAGCCAAATTTTGGCTAATTTAAAACCTGCCTAGCTCCTTCCACAGACAGTAAAGCCATTGAATAGTTATGTACTGTATATTGATCAAAAGCTATTCAAAGATTCTCATTATGTGCCTTTTCTACTTTGGGTTAAGAGATTTTAGCCCATAGCAGAGGCCTGATTTGAGTAAATGGAAAAGCTCAAGTGAAATCGGAAGCTGTTATTATTATTATTATTAATTATTCTTCTTCTTATAATTACTACTAGTAGTAGTAGTAGTAGTAGTAGTAGTAGTAGTAGTAGTAGTAGTAGTAGTAGTAAAAGTAGTAGTAGCCAGCATCAGCTGTTGTAGTGGAAGTAGCAGGAATAGTAATGATATTGAACACGTGTGAAATTTAACATATCAATACGAAATAATTGATACATATAATTCAAGTTTTATTAATTCGAAATATAAGATTTGTTAACGCGGATATCGTGCGGACTATGCTTGTTGTGGAGAGGCACATGTGAGGTGCCTTCCCATGCTACAAGCTAAGATGGATTCTAACGTTTAAAATTCTCATCTTCAATATATCAGGCCGATGGGATTTTACCATTATTAGATGGATAGGTTGAGCAATGAACCAACTGCAACCTTTACTCTCTTGCAACACTCAATCCTTTCTGGCAAGCTTATGACAATCAAAAGATTAGACAATAAGATCTGATTAATGACCAAATTCAGGCATGAATGCCGACATATAGATACATATTCCTCATGTATAAACCTGCCGTGGCCAAATTAAGATTTAGACTGTCTTCAATATGAGAAATACATTTTTCTGCTTCGTTGTCATGACATCATAGGTACTACCCTATTTTAATGGTAATATTAAGGATTCGAATTGTGTGCAAAAGGGTTAAGATCCTTTTCAGTCTGCCAGTGCTAATTATTTGCATATGGTTTGCGTTTCTGTTTCTTCTTTCTGCATCTATATTTGTTTGACAATTCCTTATGTTTCTATCTGCCTGTATATGTCCTGTGTTTGTTCTGCTTTTCGTATTTTTATGTACCACTACTTTTCCTCTCATTTCATTCGTGATTGTATTCCCCTCTCACCAAGCAAGTGTATTTAATAATCCTATTTCTTTTTCTGAATATATATTTCTATCATCTCTTTCTGAATCTAAATATGTAGTATTCCTGTTCATTTCAGTTTTAACACCTTATTCCGTTAATTGTTCATATAACAATAAATACGTCAAGTTGTAAAATAAACAGATTTCAACATGTGTATGTTAGACCCGGAGGCTAAAATTTCGCACCGTCAAAATGTATGATGATGTCCATTTATTTAATTGACATTGCCATAAAACTAGGACAAGAGCTTTATTTTGACAAAGCCAGACACGTAACATTGTTCACAGGTAAGTGGGGAATTTCTTGTTCAGAATAAGGGAGTATCAAAACGTCTCGTAAAGTATCATTTACAGACGGTTGTGAGAGGCAGTGTCTGATTATTGTGAACCGATAAAAATAGAAATTGAGCAAACATTACAATCTCAAGTTTAGATATATGAACTTGATAACTAAATGTCAGTATGCTAGAATCATAATGTGGAAAGAAAATAAAGCTATTAAGTTGTCATTCGATATGGCGGGACAATTGTTATTCCGGCAATTACAACGAGCTTCAGTACATTTCAGAGATTATTTGCTCGATTATTGTAAAATATTACTAGAAAGTAAGTGTACTTTAATCATTGCAGAATTATACTTTACTTCGTAAAGTTCGTAGAATTACCATTTGTAGGTTGATTCATTCGTAGTGTTTGATATACATGCACATTTTGAGATATAATCAATGATATGTAAAGAATTATTATTGCAATTCGCTATTCGGTTAAGTCGGAGAAACCTCAAACATTTATTCATTTGATATTACAGATTTGAAAATGTTGAATAAAATTATAAGCATTGTTTAACGGTTGCGGTGTTCAACATTAGTTATAGAGATTTCCCTATTTGTGTATACTTTGTAGGCGTATCAGTTGCAAGGAAATATCAGCGCATGCATATGACCATATATGTGTACACTTTGTAAAAGTGCAATGTAAATAAATGCGTCTGATTATATGATATAGTTTTGTATAATAGGATTGAATGAATAAATAAATATATATATATATATATATATATATATATATATATATATATATATATATATATATATATATATATATATATATATATATATATATATATATATATATATATATATATATATAAAGCGTACAATTAGCAAGGAGAATGTGTATTCGATCCTCACGAATGTATGACCAAAAACGGTAATGGCCTATCTGATGATATTAATGTTAGTGTGAGTTTACATAGCAAAGTGAATATGAATTGCTAATGTCCTTGTATGTATGCTTTAGACGCTTTAAGGGACCAGAGGGAATTACCCACTGCAGTGGTCAGTGGTCCGAGTCTCTGGAGACAAAATAGAAAGAAGAACAGAGGAAGCAGTTTGAAGGAAAAACGGAGGAGACAAAGGGAAAGAGAAGGAAGAAGCATACAGATGAGTAGGAACTCAGGACAGGAGAAAAATTTCACTCTCAAATTAAAATAAGTCGTAACTTGGTCGAGTGATAGGGGTTTTGGTTGAATTTTATTTGAGCGGTGACTGTTATTGAATTATATTAAATTGTTGTTATTTGAATTGAACAATTTATGTATTCATTAATTTAACTGTCGTCATCAATGTCTAGTGGCTCGGTGCTTTGCATCTTTCTATCACATTATCACACTAACCAAAATTCAAAACAATGTTTAAATAAACAGATTGTATCGTCTGATTTGTTAAAATTGTTAATATTACAGAAATGACTCTATCCTTAACTTGGTGGGACGTTAACAATTTTGACAACCTTATATAACAGTCGTAAAACCTGTTCCTTTGACAAACGTGGTTTTAACCTGTTGTTAAATATATATAAAGAACACGTACTATGGGATTTACGAAGCACTGTCAACGTATCCTTCAATTACAAATGATAGTACACTTGAAATGTATACTGACAATCAAATCACTAACAGTCCTCCAATTTATTATAGGGCGCAAGCAATTATTCGATGTTAAAGTAAGGAAGGGGGAACAAACTAACTGAGTACAAGTAACAATTATTGTACTTCTCTAAGAAGCAATGAGAACATCTAGAAGACACTAGCAGCGTTGTTTGTTACATCCCAACTGATGCAACAGGTTTGAAATCAACACCAAACCTACAATATGTGAATGAATTCTAATAGTCTAATATGACTTGATATAGGCCAATCATCAAATGGAGAGAAAATATTACCCAAGGGGATGTATGTTATTACATAGGCATTGACACATGATGTCTTAATTATGCTTGACTAAGAGCATATATATTACATCAATAGGTAAGCACTACCACAATTTCCAATATATCGTTCGTGAACTATCAATGTTCAAACCACTATTCTGATCACACTGACTCACGTTTGCATAATATGTTCACTGGATGGTTATAATTTTTGTTAGGTAGATTACTTGGCTATATCATAGCTGGGAAATAAAAGCTAATTCTTGAATTAAATATCAGATTACCCAAAATCGTTTTGCTTGAAAGAAATTCCATGTAGTAGTGTAATGTCAATAATTATGACTTTCTAATAAAACTAATGAAAGATACAATGTGGATTAAATACAGATTACAACAATTTTGGAGGACACATACTATAATTAGGGTTAACTTCTTCTTTAAAAAAACTGCATATAAATTTTGTGTCGCCACACCTTTTTAAAATGAGAAAAAAATATAAACGTTTTTGCTTCATGTGTTCTTAACCATACATTGTGCTGTCATAATTGATGATGCCCTATCAATGTGTCAAAGGCAGATATATTTGCGGAGTCTATTAAATCGATGTAATAAAAATATCTGACAGCTATTAGGAAGAGAAAAATATTGGTCAAAACTAACTCTGCGCACACCATCCACGCCCACAAATTTTTAAGATCTTGTTGTTTCTAAATTTTGGACAGACATTGAATACAATAAGTAATATATGCAAACAAGGTTTTAATCAGTAGGTACATTGCAATTGTAAATGGCACAATCATTCTGTTTTTTTTTTTAAGTTTAAACTCAACCAATGTAAGTACGCAGGAAAACCTGAAAGTATCTTCCCATGTAAGTTTTGTTTCTTTATCAGGTCTTCATGGTTACTTCCTTCTTCAAAATGTACTAACCGCAAGACATATACAATATACAATAGATGGTATTCATATTAGACCGCAAAATGTATAACCTGCACATGTTTGAATATAGCTTGCGTAAAAACTCTAACTTCGTGAAGAGAATGACTTGGTCGTAGGCCGGTAGGCTTTTCGATCCGACGTTAATGTCCCAGAATTTAAGATCTTGTAATTATTTATTGCCGTCAATCATCGTTCCTGTTCCAGTATGATGCACTGTAGAATTAATGTGTGGAAACTCGCTTTATGTCTATGAACAAAAGAACGAGAACACAAACAAATACAAAATGAGAAGGCAACAATATATATATATATATATATATATATATATATATATATATATATATATATATATATATATATTAGCCAAATGGAAATATTTAAAAACGATATAAAAACGATATAATAGATATTACGAGTTAGTTCCTTAATTTAATAATGAATGTCTTTGATATAAGCACATGGTCGGTTAAAAGTTACATAAAAATATTTTTTAGTGTGAGGAGATAGGTAGGTGAGTATTTATTTTAAGGGATCGGTAACATCACGCCAAGAATCCTCCACTTCCTATCCATTTTAAAGGTGTTGTTTTGGTATGGTTCAAGTAAGTATAAATACAAGAAAAACAGAAGATAATATCTAATCATAGGTACAAAAGGCAAATATAGAGCTTGATAAGAAATAGCAATATATCAGTTTCAAACGTACGTGGAGGTCTGTATCATACCCTTCAAAATGGTTGTAACAATTTGTACTTTGTTGGGTACAATAAACACTTGTATAACGTCATCCAATACGTCTGCAATACAAATTGACGCAGTCAGAACGAACCCTAGATGTTACTCTGGATAGTGCTCTAACATGGCATCAACATTTCATGAACATATGCAAGGATTCAAATCTTTTTCTGGGAAGCATCAGCTCCTTTCTTAAATATCTTGAAGTTGATGCCTTTAACACACTTGTGTTTAATTTAGTACTTTCAAGTCTGGATTGTTTTAACTCGATTCTGGCGGATTAGTCTCGTTATTAACTCTAGAAACGTCTGTATGGTTAACACGCATGAGATCGGATCATCCTCATAGTAACACGAGCAGAGCACTCCCCGTTGCTCAATGCCCTACAAATTTGTTATCGGTGCTGCATTTCAATGAATGACGCCCGTACAGCATATCTATCTAGCCTCACCCATGTCTACAAACCAGCATCATACTCTAGTCCTCCTCTAACAATCATATACTCATTATTTTCATTATTCAAACGAAGACATATGAACAACGTAATTAATTTGCATACCATGACAGAGCAACTTAAATCTAATTGCCCATTGAAGGTATACTCAAAGACGCAGTGATTCCTGTCAATTATGCTGTTAGAACTCGCCTTTTCCAACTACTAGAAACAACGTAAGGAACTAATATTTCCTACCTTAAATATTTTCTTTCATATTGTTATATTTTTTACATTCATGCTGTTTGTTTAGACTTTTTTAGTCATATCAATATAGACGGTGTCAATAGCTTAGAGCTTCTGAAGAGTATGGAATATACAATGTCCGCAATCTAATTATTAGTGGTAGTAGTATTATCGTTATTGTTGTTATTATTATTAATATTATTATTATTATTATTATCATTATTAGTATTATTATTATTATTATTATTATTATTATTATTATTATCATTATTATTACAATAGTTAGGTTGCTTATCTGAAATGGTAGTAGGTCAAGGCCTTGCCATACTTAACAAAACTAGATGAGACAGAGGCCTTAGAATTATCACTATAAATTTAGACCTGCCACATTTTTCCTTGTTTTTCTGTAACTGCGCAATTAACCTTTCTCTATTTTGATAAAATGACAGGACACATATGTGATTTTTCTATAGTTATCGTCAACGTTTCAGATATTTAATACGGTTTTTTTTATCAGTTATGGATAATAACTACAAGAACGAGCGTTGTATAGACTGGGAAACTGATTCCCTTATCTTGTATAGTTTTCATGCTGTATTTTATCTTCTCATACTATTTGAAATTACAACAATCTCGCATTCACAAGGTTTAAACACACACACACACACACACACATATATATATATATATATATATATATATATATATATATATATATATATATATATATATATATATATATATATATATTGATACTACAGCTAATTTACAATTAGCTCATTGGCCTAGTTTATAGATACTATATTACTATTAGATTCATTCATTTAATCAGCCAATTTTATATTAGCCTTATTTCCAGTAAATATTCGGTTTTCTTTCGTAGTATACACTTAACATTTCAGACACTTTTTCCAGTTTCTTTTTAAGTAATATTATTCCTTCACACACGAAGGAATGTGAAGAGTATGACTCGAGTATGGTTACTTTATATAGTATACACAGTTCACATATTGAGTCGTATAAAGTAGGATATCGATAAGCTAATATCACTAGATTTATTTAGTTTCTGCATCCATTCATCTCATTTTTAGTGAAGAAGAATGTTGTTACCAACGATTTATAAATGTTTTTTGTGGAGGAACAATCAACGGTGGCATTATAATATAAAGCAGAGTTTGTGCCACTCTTGATTAGAACAGGTATAATCGTTTGTATTATCAACTATGATTACAACTCAGAAAATTATCACGCTCTGCATAATTTGTTCGAATAGATCGCATGATAGGATAATGATCGACTGGTCATCTAATCCACAGTCCATCGTCTCGGACCATTAGTACTTGGATTATTTCAATAGATAACATCTTATCATATTAATCATAATTATAACTTTTTTATAAAGAACTAATGCAGAAAGAATATATATTGTGTTCCAACTAGCAATTTGCCACAAACTGACTTGATTGCTTCTGTTGTAATGCAGAGGAAAGGAACTTTAGTGTGTACTCTATACTTCATCCTGGATTATTGTCACAAGTACCAGCACTGATCAGAGACATTTGACTTGTACTCGTACTTGGTTCCTCCTACTTAGATTTTAAACAATTAAGTTAACAATTTGTGTAATGAAAGATTTACTAACATTACATGTTTTGCACATAACACGCATTTAAGGAGAGGTACAAAAAGATAAACAGGTAAGAAAATTTAATCTTACCGGCCATGTCACAAACGCGAGAATGCTGACAGTAATTGATATACTAGGATCTTCTATTCCTTGTTAAAGCTGTTCCACCTAATTTAAATATGCAAAGGTTTTTACAATGCTAATAATCAATACTGCCGTGAACATCTACACCAAAATGACGTGTTGTTTCAAAATCCTTCTTAGAGATGCAAGTTCATAGTATCATTACACGCATTTTAGAAGAGGTACACACGGACAATCATGAAAGAAAATTTAATCTTACCGGCCACATTACAAACGCGCGAATTCCGACTTTAATTGATATACGATGATCTTCTATTCTTTGGAAATGCTGGTGCGCCTAATGAAAATATGCAAATGTTTTTACAATGATAATAATTAATATGCCTTGAAAATATACACCAAAATGACGTGTTGTTTCAAAATCCTTCTTAGAGATGCAAGTTCATAGTATCATTTGTAGAGAAAATACAACACGCATCACATTTTTGCATGTTTAAAAAGAATTAGCAATAAATCAAGTTATCTACGTTTCAGTAAAACAAAGTGCTTTTTATTTTACATTTTATTTTTAAAGAAGATATAGTAACTATTCCATAAAACTAATTAATATTATACTGGCAAATGTGTTCATTAAATAGATGACCTCTATAAAGGAATTTGTTAAAGATTATAACTAATTATAACGAAGAATCAGATTCAATGTTGCAAAAGGGCATGTTTACATAGAGCCAAATTAGTGTAATTTCATTAGAGTACAATTAATAAAACCTGAACTAAAATTACTTTGAGATTCACGCTTTAAAGACAAATTAATCCCACTTCAAGCAGAGAACTAAAATGTATTTCTGGTGCATGCTACACAAATGTAATAGTATAGGTCCAGCTTGCTCATTCATCGTTCCATAATCAAGATGAGTGTTTTTTAATCAAACACGTTCGTCAATTAATTGAATGCTAAAGTGTTATGTGGTTAGGTATACAATACTTACACCGTTGACAATGTGTAAGAAATATTCTCTTTGATCTCTATGGGTTTTATCCACTCTTTGCTGTGGTTCCGCGGCACGTGATATTGCGAAAAATCTGCAAGTAGAGATTATATATAAATATATCATCGTTTTCATTCTCTGGAATAAGCTAAGTAGTGGGTGGCCTTAGTAGTTCGATAGAGGTCAAAAGCTCTCAAATGTTATCGAATGATGAAGATCGAAACACATATATAAATATCGGCCTAACAGTACTTCGTTGACGCAGAAAAAAATAGTATGGATGGATGGATGGATGGATGGATGGATGGATGGATAGATAGATAGATAGATAGATAGATAGATAGATAGATAGATAGATAGATAGATAGATAGATAGATAGATTATCCACGTACAAATCCCATACACTAAAATCTGCCGCTGCAAAGACATAGACATAGTAATTGTTTCTGTTGCGAGTTTTATCTGTGAATGGGATTTTTAAAAGAGAGTCACATTTCATTTGTATCCATTCCGTTAGAAATAAGGATTATAAAATCCTATATCATATTTTCATTTGTAAAATTGTATTCGTACTATTTATGTGTCCATGTGAAATGACATTGCATTTCATAGAAAGGTACATTCTTAATTGACATGTATTGCCTAAGAAGTACAACAGAATATATATATATATATATATATATATATATATATATATATATATATATATATATATATATATATATATATATATATGTGTGTGTGTGTGTGTGTGTGTGTGTGTGTGCGTGTGTGTGTGTGTGTGCGTGTGTGTAATGCGTGCTGTAAGCGTGCAACATTTCGGGTTGAAAATATACCTTCTGGTTTCATAAAAGGATTTTGTTTGGCTTGTCCATATGAGATACGTCGTAGACCATCTATGTATTTCTCTCGTACATTTTTCTCGATTTCGTTTGTTTGTTCTGCAAATATAGACCTTCGTTATCATACTAAGGACATTACTTTATTATGAAATTTGCATTTCTACAGGTAGCATCTGTCAAACTTTGTTCATAAATATAACAAAATACAATATGGTCCTCATTCATGTCTTCCATGAGCGAAACAAACGTTTTCATTGAATTTTATCAGTTTCTTCCTACTTTGATTTCCTTTTAATTTAAGGAAACAAAGCTGGCATTAAACCATGATTGATATATCGGTATTAATACAAATTCATTCGAAATAATAGCAATTAACCAATGTCGCATACAATGAAATCACTAATAAACTGTAAGTGCTATTTTATTATGTCAATGATCTGGTGTGATGCATTTATCGCTCTGGTCCTTTAACACTAAAATGACAAATTTCGTCCCCGCATTTATAATTCTTTCAATAAAGGAAACCATCGCCAACCGTTATTTTCGACTGACATTCCACTTTGGATGTTTGCTTGATCCTGAAGAACATATCGTTTGTAACGAAGACCCATGAATTCCAAGAAGTCATTTTGTATGATATATATATATATATATATGTATGTATGTATGTATGTATGTATGTATGTATGTATGTATGTATGTATGTATGTATGTATGTATGTATGTATGTATGTATGTATGTATGGATGGATGGATGGATGGATGGATGGATGGATGGATGGATGGATGGATAGATAGATAGGTAGATAGATAGAGAGAGAGATAGATAGATAGATAGATAGATAGATAGATAGATAGATAGATAGATAGATAGATAGATAGATAGATAGATAGGTAGATATGTACATATATATTCTGTAGCTAATTGAGTTACTTTCTCTAAATAAAGTCTGTACTATTATCTATTATTATTATTATTATTATTATTATTATTATTATTATTATTATTATTATTATAGATATCAATAGAGATATAAATATATAAGTCAAGAGTTAGATAGATAGAGGAATGTATTTGTCTGGGTGTACACGTGTGTGTATGTGTTAAGCTTGTTAATTATGTCTTTGTGTGCGTTCTTGAAAACTATCAGTCCAGTTTGGCTTCCATGGTCACGTTGCATCCACTTTCCGAATGTGTTTTGTAATTTCTTTCCACAATGGTAGTTGTTGTTGTACTACTTTAAATTAATACATTATCATAGTTTTTTTTCAAAAAAACAACATGTATCAATAGATGAAAGAGCTGATCATGGTAGGGAACTGAAGACAATAAGATATTTACCTCTGTCTGGTATTCAGATGAAAAGACAGATAAATAAAATAGCAATTAAAATATGTTAATATATATTATTTGTTGGATATCAAATCGTGAGTTTATAGTGTTACATTTATTTAAACTGTTTAATGCGTAACCAAAACACGATTAAAACCAAACCATTGAGAAAATGCGACTGCCTTTGTCTGATAAAGATTCTTTATGCAATCATGTAAAACTACTTTCACATTAACATACAAAATAACTAAAAAAGCTATTATGGAATTTTGCTTCACGTCTAAGCTCCTGACATTAGTTCAAGCAAACAATACGATATTATACTTTTTTTGAAATAATACGTTTGGCAGAGTATAAACGACTGAAAGATTGGAACTATTGAAAATTAAAGGATATATATGCCTGATATAGTTGTGCAAAAGAATCAACCCGGCTGAAACTAATTATATCAAGTTCATAAGAATAAAAACCTGCCTGTCACATATTTTAAAAACTCATTTTGTGCATACGTTTATTTAAATTTCCTTCCTAAAGTTGTTCTATTCCCACGTGAGCTATTGAGTACTTGTAGATATCCACCGCTTTCGAAACATTTACTAATTCATATTGCTATCACGTCTCTATTCCATCACTGTTATAAATAAACCAGTCATGGCTTTCCTAGTCGAACATGTTTCGTACAATGAATATTCACACTGATGTTGCAATCCCTTTGCTGAGATAAATAAATATAGCCCAATAGCCAAACAAATAGCCTCAGCATTACCAAGAATAATTGGTCTTCTAAGAAATTGGTTGAGAAGAACAGTTAAATATATATATATATATATATATATATATATATATATATATATATATATATATATATATATATATATATATACATATACATATATATATAGATATATATATATATATATATATATATATATATATATATATATATATATATATCACTAATATGCATATAGCAGAGCATTACCGATGGCTTTATGCTCGTCGTCAATAATCTGTAGGAAACGGAATGCTCTTCCATCTGACACAGAATATTCTTCAAAAGAAAATCCGTTCCATCAAGTGACACCATCTATTCAATACTGAGGAATGAGATATAACCATTTTCACAATTTCTTTACATCACGAAAGAGAAGCAGCTGTATCATTAAGGCACACAATTTGCTAAGATTTAATATTGTAACAGTAAGGCTATTACGAGCTAATAATGATGTTAATTTCATGCGTGCCAGCTAATAATGAAGAAAATATCATCAACGCGAAAAGTTTGTGACAAGGAGAATAACATTGTTTCAGATCAAAAAACATCGGTTTGGTAAATGTGAAGTTTTTCCATAACTGCAAATATTTTTCTACATAATTATGTCGAAACCTTTAATACTTTACATGAAAATTCTGAAAATAAAATTCTGCCAGACATAGTTTGATATCTTTTTTTTTTGTGGAAAAAATAGATTATTCCGAAACTGGCAATATAATCACAAAGCGCTCGTGACCAATAAGGTATGTCTTCGTTGGTGCTTTTGTCATTTAGAAATGGCGCATCTCTTTTGCAGTATTGCTTCAAGAGCCGAAAACAATTTCGGAGATAATATTTGTTTCGTGGCACAGCGTATATCTTGCAGACCAGCGTTAAATTTTTAACTCGAACGTGTTCATAAAATCCACATTTTGGGCGATGTTTGTGTGTTTTTATTCTTATCCAAAACAAATCATTAAGCAAGTCCACATTTCAAAGAAAAACCTGGGTTGTGTTACGGAAATAGCCTACAGATTTGCCACCGTTTATTACTCCTTCTATTTCTGACATGATTTACGCTTCATGAAACTAGACTACATAATTGTGACTAAGCCTATCCAATTGCAAGACATGGTAAAGAGTGTATCCTCCTCACGAATTACATGTTTGTTTCGAAGAAAAAAAAATTGTTTATGTCCAATTCCATCTCAATCATTGTTGATTTCAACGAATCGAAAGTGACAATAATCTCAAGTTATTTTGTTTGTATGCGCTCAGCAACACTCGCGTAATTTGTGCATAACCTGTTGCATTGGATTAGTTGGCTATATCCCAGTAATACAAACAAACAATACAGAAGACGAATCGAAAAGTAATAAATAATTGTGAGAACAATCTCAGCAACCTCAGAAATACAACAGAGTACCAAAAAAAAACATTTAATCTAGGGCTTGTCGGAAAGATGCTCATTATTCACACTGAAGAAAACATACTAGCATATCTTGAAAAAAAAATATTTAAATGCTGAAGAAAACCTCGGATACACATGAGGTACACACTCAGAGTGAATGAGTACCGAAACGTTTGCACTCTAAATTAGTATATTAACTATAGAATCTAGAATTCCATCAGTTATCGGGAATTTGATATAACCGCTACAGTAAGATTGTACTAAGGGAGCAATGTCTCAATTGAGTCATGTATAATGCACGTCTGATCAATATTCCACAAATGTGTTGCCTTGTGATATCTTCCGTGACTGTACTGCCTTATTGCAACTACGTTTATTGCAAATGTCTAGTTTCCTTGAACCATGGAGTGGTCTCGTTACAGTTGGTTTACGTATAGTGACTGTTCTACGCTTTGTCTCTTTAGGTGACGTTGTTCAACCTTGTATTTCATTTTTTTGACCGTCCTATGCTAAATACATTGCTACTTTAACCACACTTAGTATTTACATATGACCTCATGACAGCAAACATACTTGTGTTGAATGCAATCGGTAGATTTACTAATTGATAATTGAATGCAATCGGTACCTTGAATACTTGATAATGCATTAATATACTTACGATGATTGTGTCACACTGCCAACTTGATCTTTTGACACATCTGGCTGTCATGAATGATATATTAACCACACCATTAAGCTACAATAAATGCTGTATCAACGACATTCAACCGCTCCTGTGGCCGTCGAAAATGCGAGATTCCGCATATACGAATCCCAGTA